>JABBWI010000133.1:0-203235 GCA_016647755.1 Suillus subluteus | reverse complement strand
TGGATGTCGTTGTCCATGAAATTCTGCACATCCATCCTATCCAATGATCCAGTTCAGTGTTCACCAATTTTTGTGAACTGGACTTTTTCATCACTACTCTCAACACATCACATATGTATGCCCTCTGTAGGCTATATTGAAAACCATCTTCAAGACATGCTTGGTTTGGTGGCTGCCACGGTGTGTCTCAGACCTCTTACTACTACCATGTTTTTGAACTAACAAATAAAATTTAGTACCAGTTCTGTGTTAAACCCCACCCTCCGCATTAGCACTTTACACTTAGGTATATTTTTAACCTGTCATAATAGTTGATTTTCTGACAGCGTCTCCTTTCATTCTAACAGAAGGACCTCACCCCAAAACACATTCAGCATCTGAATGTCCAAACGTGTTCCAGCACATTCGGTCCAGCATTCAGCAAATTTGCTGAACTGAACACAACATCCAATGATCCAGTTCAGCATTCGCCAATTTTTGTGAACCGGACTTTTTCATCACTATGTATACTAGATGTATTTGTGGATTCTGCGTTAAAAATTGATGTTTGTTTCATGTCTGATATGCATCTGGCTAGCGTCTGATATGTGTCTGGTTTGCATCTGAAGGCTATCTGAATTCAATCAGGCACCAGATAGCTTACCTGATGCTGACAGATTCATCTGCTGCCAGTACACTGCCTGCTAGCCTGGATAGTCTGAAATCAGGTCATTCAGATCATTCAGGTTGCTCTGCACTTTTCCTGATGTGGTGAGTTTGTCCAAAGCACTCTAGGCTTCTAAAGCTTTATTACAATTGGTGAATATTTGTCAACTTGATAGGCAATTGCAAACTGGCTGTCAAGATTGTACTTCTGGTAGTTTCCATCCAACTTAGTCCAGGTATTTAAAGCTTTCTTATTTGGACTACAATTGTGATAGATATTATATGTATTTTAGAATAGATAAAGCTTTACATGGTTTTATCATTTTCGAGTCGGTTACCTGATGACTACTTCCCAAAAGGCCCTTGTAGAGCCCTGCACTATTGCATCAATTTCTCTAGGTGAGATCAGTTTCACTTCATGCATCACACAATTCTGACTGCAACAACTTGTGTCATATAAAGTTCAATCCTCATCTATGCATGATATTGAAGCCTGATTGATGGGCCTTCATGGTCATTTGTAATACATAGAACAGTCTCCATCAGCAAAACCCTGATTTGGCTACAGCCACACAGCGCGTCACAGGTCACACAGAGTTTTTTGTAAAGGCTCTGCAGCATCACACAGGTACTTATTCTATGTAAAATGAGTGTAATGTAGTCACAAACATATATATAACAAGATGGTATGCTAACAATTATGTTTTATTGAGAAATTGTGTTGTGTGCAACACTGTGCAGCGCTGTACATGGGGGGACCTCGCTGTGACACTGTGATTGCTGTCTGCGAAACGCTGCACATAGGGTTAGGGTTTTGCTGATGCTGATTTATAAAATGATCGATCGCTTGCGCTCCAAGCCAACCAACAACCTCGACAGAAATCTAAACATGCTATAGTATGAAGTTCAGGCATTAACCTTTGAACCTGATGTGACTGTAAATTGCCACTGCAACACCACAGTATCTGTATCTGGGTTTGAATTCGAATGGTGCGCGCTTTGGCAGCAATTGGTTATGAGGGGTAAGAACAGTCCCCTTGCCATAACCAATTTTCCACACGCCTTTGGTACAATATTATGAGGCAACAAAACCAACTTTTATAACCTCGCACTAATTACCTACAATTTGTACTAGACTACTGAGCCTAGGTCTAACTGAGGCTAATTTTGTTGGAATAGCAAGCCTAGGAAAACTAGTAGTGATTGTTCTAAGTTGGTTCTGGAGGCATTAGTTATGAGGAATCAGTAGGGAACATCGACAAAAGAAAGGTGGGTCAGCAGGGATAGATCTATATAGGTATGCTTTGTGCTATCGCTTACTTAGTTACCCAGAACGCACATCATGAACTAGTGCTGGTACTGTTTATGTATGCACCAGCTCTTGTTAATGACTTTCCTCAGCTCAGGAGGATGAGATTGAGAGGTAAGGCATGACCGAGGTGACACGCAAATAATGGTCAACACCATCCCGCAGCCTATACTCCGAGGCAATTGCCCCTCCGAATCTTTGCTCGCTCTGCAACTTAGAACATCTAGATCTTACGGTCAGCGGACAGGATCTTGGCCCTGCTGGCACATTTGCTATTGGTTTCCTAGTATGGTTCCAGTAGTGAAGCAACGAGATATCAGTTTGCCCAAATCTATTTCTCTTGTGAACTCGACTTCCGAATACCATTTTATAAGTACCCCCATAAATTCTGCTGCTCCCCGTAAGTGTCCCTTTAGTAGTGTCAATCACATGGGTCATCTCCCGCTCTACACATTACTGCCGTGCTCCTGGAAAGCAATCGAAGTCATGCTGGATCCTTCGTCGGAGCTGGCCATAAGCTTGGCGTGATATTTTCTAACGCTAAAGATAAGGCGTGGTCCCAGCACAAACATCTGCATGACGAAGCAAAATTGACGAAGACCACTATACGTCTCAACTCCCACATGAGATGAGTCCTACAGAAATGATGCATTGATGAACAACAGTCGTCAGTGACAGATCAGCGTACCGCGAGGCTTAGACAAGAAACAACAACGAAGCTAGCACGTGCAGAACTTTAGTAAGAAAGACGACCGCAATGAAATTATGAGCTCACCTTGCAAAGTAAATTAGGTGAGTTTTTATCAACACCGTGAAGCAATCCCCGATGATCCCTCCGCTCGATGTTTGCCGCAGTTCGCGGAAGTGTTTTACCGCAATACAGACTGCAAGACACAGTGCAAGAATCTCCCATGCGGTGGTGAGTGTCCAAATTATTGCCATCCGAAGCGCGACGCCTTCCCCCAGAACAATAATGCATTGATAAGTGCCGGAGAGAATGAGCTCCTCTGATATGTGTCCAATAAGCCTGGCGTATCGAAGTCATTCATCCATGATTAAAGCGTACCCCCTGAAATATGCTTCAGTGATATTATGGCGATCACTACGCAGGCAATGGTGACAGCCAGATATATGACAACAAGAAAGATAAGCATCTTTTTCGATCGCTGATACATTGCATGTAATCGAGTGATCATGATGGCTTGCGCAATGTTTGAGTCACTGAGGCGATATAATATCATGCTAAGTAGCTTACCCCCCACCACGGCATTTATGACCACAACCATCCCGAGCCGTGTAAGGAAAAAAATATCGCCTGAAAATCCCAGTTAGTGTGCGTCTTGGAAACGATCCAACAGAACTCACAGCTATTGGAGTTATTGCATTGAATCAATATTCTGGTCAAGATCTCACTCACCCCTACATAGACGTTCAGTCAATTAGATAAGAGTGGCAGGTTTCAGAGCAGAATACTTACTGCAGCTGTCACCGAGACTGACGGAAGATTTTCTATATGCAGCCGGTCAGAAAAAACAAGGGCAGTGCATGCGGGGAGACATACGCAGCAGGTTCATGCTAATTGTGAGAAGATGGCTTGTCAGCGCAATGCCAACTTGCTAGCTTTCACGTACACAATATATGGTATTTCAATATAGCGCATCTAGGATATTGAAGTCAGCTTGATGTGCCAACCGCGCTTATTATAACATAAGCTACAGACGATGAGATATAAGATAGTCACAAGGGACCAGCGTTGCTTCTGCGCCGAGTTAATCATTGCGATCTTCTGATATGGGACTCTGCTCACCCGACCAGTTCAACCTATAACACCATTCTCAGTAAGATGGTAGCTTCGGCGATGGAATAAACCCACCTCTTGTCCAAATGTCAGTGCTGGAAAGAGCATGAGGATACCAGTAATCCTTCAGGCGGATTCAACACTCTCTTACTCACCCCAGTCATACATCGCAGCAGCAGAGGAGCCAACTGCAGGACCGCATCAAATGTTCAATCACCGACATCATCCAAATGGCGCTTCACGAACCTATCCAATAGCTCAAAAAAAGATTCGAACTGATGAGCAACCACCAACTTGAACTGTAATCATTTGAGACCAGTGTCATATTCAAGGGATGGGTGTAAGTCGGTGGCGAACTTGATGGATGCATACTGACAGTGTTCGTGCTATATATACCACCATGAAGTCCAGCCCCTTTATCGCCAAAGTAGGCATGATGGAAATGCATATACTATGAATATCTGTTTCTGTATTGATTAACTAGAGTGCTCTAGTTCGTGTCATATGAATATCGATGCATCAAATGGGACAACTATAGCGCACCTGTGGTGCGTATCGCCGCAAGTGCGGGTAATGCATCCCTCTGGAATAGCAACGTATATCACCAAGATGCCAATTATGTTGACAGTGCATCTTACATTATGTGCCGGCCATCTTTCCGCTGTGCGCGGCCATTAGGCCATCCATAGTCTGCCGCACAGGACCCGTGATGCCATCATTGTTTATTATGCCCAGCTTTGACCTCCATCACCGCAGCACCTTCCCTCCCCTCATAACTGTCTAGTGCCATTTCCACTTTATGCGCCCAAGTCTGCAGCACTGGGAAGTCCCCACTACCTGTTCACTACTGCCACGCTACTCCGTGCCCGGCGTGCCGCCTCCTTCGCAGTCCTATACCGCTCGCGGTATGTGTTCACCTTCATCGCCGCCTTGGCGTGCTCGAAACAGTCGGCGCGTTTTTTCCATACATTCCCACCACTTCTTGGCGTGCAGTACCGGTCAGCATTGACATCGAGTGTGCGGTAGAGTTGTGTGTGCATAAATTAATAAATAATTGTCGATGCCCAAACAGTGTTGAAGCCTAAAGGCTCCTGAAGGTTGTTGCGTATGCCAGATTGTTTATAATTGATAGTCCATATAGAGTGGGGAGCATGGAAGGAGACTGGTCCTCAATTGATCTGGCGGCTATCGAGCGCTTTAAACTTCAAAGTGCGACAGCGTAGTTCTGTGGTCCGAATACGAGTGTTGTGCAGTGTGGATAACCCCACCTTGGCACTGCATTCCGATCAAGCTGGCAAGGCGGAACACCTGGGTGTTTGCCATGGTCCAAGTCAAGGTGCTTGAACGGAGTATTCAGATAAAACAAGGGATCCCTGAGACAAATACTGAGCCTAGAGAAACAGTGGTTAGACGTTGAATGCCGAGCCACAGTCGAGGAGTAGGAATCAAGCTTGGCAACAGCTTCAGTAGCATTGAAAATTCTCGAAACTTTTATGGTTGAATTCGAACAACTAATGGGGGTGCGCATTCTCGGTTCCATCACCGTGACGCTTATGTAAGATTCCCATAGGCAAAATTTCAAAACTCGATGGTACAAGTCCTCAAATGTGAAGTACCGTGCACAAGAAACATCAATTTGACTGTCGGATGGTGTCTAAGGTATGCTGCATAGTAGTACAAGTGGAGTGTCATGATTTACGGCTGTTTTAGATATCAACAAGACAGTCACGATAGGTTTTGCACATGTACGCACCTCCGAGTCCGAGGGATCAATGATAATCAATATGTTAAAGGAAAATTCTTGTGTCCGTGCAAGCTCACTGGCCTTGTTACAGGACCGTCCGATGGATTTTTTAGCACGTAGAGCTTGCATCTGAAAGCAGCGAGTTTTTTTACGAGACTCCGAGAGCTTGTTGCGCAACTGAGCACGTTCTGCTTCGAGGGAAATAACATGGCCTTCGAGCATTACAACACGAGCCTGAAGTTGTTGTATTGTTGACTCGGCTTTAGTGTTTGCAGTTGGGATGATCACTTCCTGAAGTTCCTTGGCTTGGTCTGATTGTCTTCTTGCAGATGAACGTGCACGTAGAGACTTTCGCCGCTCGTTACAGAGCTCTTTGTAGTAAGTGACATGCTTGTGCTGTTCCTTTGCAAGTGCTCGTTCGACAGTGACCAAAGCCTTCTGACTGATGGCATGCTCTCTGCGGAGTTGTGAGACGATGTCTTGGAGCTTCGCATATTGCGATTGGGTGGATTGAAGGGCATCACGAAGATCGCAGATCTCAGTTTCTCGCTGGACGAGTGCCTGCTTGTAGCTCTCAAGGTCAGTGCAATATTTTGAGACAGTTTCATGCAGGATATCAAGTTCTTTGAGTGCAGCTGCTCGTGTGAGGCGTCTTGAATGTGAACTAGTAGCTGTGACTTCTTCATCAGAAAGTGTGTCCTCGCCATCTTCCTGTGATTTCAGTTGTGCAGATCTGATTCGTTCGAGGTGGGCTCGCTGTGCTTGTGAACGAAATTGTTTTGCGAGGGGCATTTCAGGATTTGGATTATGTGTAGTATGTTAGGAATAACAATCAGAATGGATAATTACGCTGTGCATGAGGTGTAGCGAAGTTGACGGTGGTCAAGACGCGTCAAGTCGATGTGATCGATATCATATTTGACGCGTCTGTGGCTGTGAGCCTGTCAATTGCACACCTTCCAACTTGCTATAGGGCAACAATTTTACATACCTCAAAATCGTCTCAACTCATTGATGAAAGTTACTTTGTAGACATATATCTTTCAAATGTTGTGAAAATTTTATCACTGGTTGAGCTGTTGGTGGTGCTGGAGGGAAAACTCTCGCGATGTCCATCACACCTCAGGGAAGTTTTCAAGAATTATTCATTTTTCCACACCAACTAAGGCTTTGATGCCATAGCTACAACTTTCTCTCTCAAAGTTACTGATGCTTGTGATGTGCAGAAATTCGTCCGATTGACGCTGCAGCGATGTTTTTTGTGTCACCGAGTTCCTATACAAACATTTGCCACAGCCCCGTGGGAATAAATCTATCGCGGATGTGATTGCGCACCCCCAGTAGCGTCCACCACCATGCTTGCCTAGGCCCTGGACAATCATTAAGATTCATTGATTATTACCGACTATGTACCAGCATCAGATGATCATCCGACGCTTACGATGGTTTTTCGTATCATGAAAACCACTTGCGGAATTTTGGACCCTCAAACCGAACCACTGGCATGTGCGATTCATAGAATCTCGCTACCCTTGTTTATAGCATATGCAGATTCAGAAGTTTTCATCTATTTTCGTCCCACTGGGACTTCTACGCGCTCTGTCCTCATACTATGGGACATGCCTCCCTCTTGAGCTCGCGCCGACTGTGGTAACATTTGTGATTTTCTCCTTGCGATATTACAGACTTCCGAGAACAAAAAATGTTATCGCATAGCAAGTCAGGTGTGGAAACGAGTTCAGGTGCAGGTAAGAGCTGACTCGTATCGATTTATTGTCTTGATGTGAATGATTGGCGGCAGAATTATCATGAGCGTCTTTTGAACCAGGGGCTTATCAACCGCATCTGCTTACCAGAACTTTCGGATTGTGATTTCTGCGACTCGCGGCTCTTTCATCGTGAATGTTGCCAGATAGCCAAGTGTCCCAAATGCGATGAGCATTCTCTGTATTCCTAGTGGAGTCGTGCCACGGTAAACTCAACCTACCCTTTCGATCGGGCGATGTATGTGCTGTGTGTCAATGATGGCGGCG
Organism: Suillus subluteus; assembly: GCA_016647755.1. Classification (NCBI taxonomy): domain Eukaryota; kingdom Fungi; phylum Basidiomycota; class Agaricomycetes; order Boletales; family Suillaceae; genus Suillus; species Suillus subluteus. The sequence continues at coordinate 195,706 of JABBWI010000133.1, read as the reverse complement.
CAACCTGCATCTACCAAGTGGTCTGGATATTTGACTCCTGTGCACCAAGGGCCGCTGATATGATTTGCTGCTGTCCTACGCTGCCCACAATTGCTCATACATTAAGGATTATTCCGAATGTACTAGAAGCTCGGGCCTCTGTGACCACGACTGCGCTGAAGAAGCATCAGAGAATGTAACAGACGAAACTATATATCGATGTTATCTCCATATGCAACAGCCGTCATACAGACTCGTGAAGTTTTGAAGAATGCTATTAGGACAGATGACCTATGCAACTGGTGAAATTTTTCTCTGCGTACTAATACGTATGTGCCAGTGGCACGTTGGTCTGCGGTCCACCATGATGTTCTTGATCGTTGACTTCGTTGGTATGAGTAGATATTGAGTACCTGAAGCTCACTAATTGTCTGCAGCTGCGGTGCCGTATCAACTTGCCATTTTCTTAATTGTGCCTCCGTAAATCACATTTTTTGGCTTTCGTGGCATGTACAACGTCGCAACCTACGACGGTAGAGATTTCATGGACATTATTAATTAATCACTGCAGAAAAACGCAGATTACGTCTGGGACGCATCTGGCACGAATCTACACATTCGCACCACATTCGTCGCACATAACACTCACATCACAGCAGCGCTAGGATTTTATACTAATCCTCTCATTATGACCAGATCCTTGCAATATTCTACCCACTGTCGAATTCAGGATCATTTTTCTTTCTCTAAGTCCAAAGTTCAAACCCTTGACCCAGCCACAACACTTCTTGCACTGACACGACGACAAACACTAACTGCATACAACTCCGAGGCTACGTTCGTCCATTTCGCGTATTTGTCCGCTATACTAGAATGCTACATGGCTGCTCGTGTACCAGCCTAAGGAGATAAGAGAATGTCGAAATCAGCATCTACTCCAGAGTACCAAAGATTTCCCTCGCAATGGTGAGGTAACGACGCCCGCAGGAGTTTTCACATACTAAAGCATTTCTCACAGATCTTCGACTCTTGAGCCATGGCGTAGGCACCTTTAGCAACAAGTGAGAGTGATTCATTTCTTTGTTTTGGTTCTGTAAGTGGCTAATTCTTCCCTGCAACAGTACAATTGTTGTCTACCGAAGGGAGCAGTGTTTTCAAATGGGTGAGTGCTAATCGAAGTTTCCGAACGTTCTACTGATATAATTCAAGACTAGAATCAAGTTTTTCCTTCTTGCAGGATATTTGCGCCATTTATCTTTCCCTTCTCCAATACTCATTGGGTAGTCTGGTGAGTCCTGCGCATCGAGTTTCTGGATGCCTAGCAGGATTCTGAAGCTTTCACCTACTAGATCCTTCGTTCTAGTGTTCTGTTCTGTCTTTTTTTTGCCGCACAGCATACAAAAAGGTACGCACTCTGAATTGCATCGTCACTTGCATGTTGTTGATCATCCTTCTCTGCCCTCACATTCGTAGTAGATTGCTGCCCACTGTCATCTACCTGCTCACCCTCGTCATTCTCTATATCTGCACCATCACCTGCTTCAATATATTCAATGCTGACTTGCGCTTTGATTGCGTCGCAAACGCTTGACTGCATCTTTCCGTTGCAACTTCAGGTGCGAGTTTTCGGCTTTGAGAAGCTTGTTCTCGTTGTACAGGAACTGAAACTCATTTTCTGTTTGGTCTTTCAGTGTCGAAAATTTCGTTTCGAGCTGTTCATGGGCGACAATCGCGGTATTGAGTCTCGCAAGGTTCGCGGACACGGTGAGGGGGAGAGTTGAACTGTACCATTACTAGGACAACATACAGTACTTGTATGTACATCTGAGATTCACCAGCGGTAGTACTGCTATATGATCTGCTTGTTACCATGGCCAATGGTTTGCAGTGCGAGCAGTAGTAATTGGTGCGCTATAGCAGGCTGCAGCTGGCAGTGGGGGTACTGGCTAGGTGGTTGAGGATTATAGAGCCAACGAATTACACAAGAATCTATGTGAAATGAGACACGAATGCACGAAAATTGCGACCATTCGTTTGATATTACAGTGGCGACGAACCTAGCAACATCTCGCACGAGTCTGCTACGGATCTGGAGGTTATTGCCACATCCGTCCCATACATAATCTGCCTTTTTCTGCAGTGTATATAATGGATTGGGCAACACGTAAGTGACGTTATCGTAATCTGAAGTTGTGGTCCAGGCCTTCCGATGCTCGGGCTCTTCCGCTCAGACGTCATGCAGTCACTAGTACCACGAATCTCAATCACCGGGAAGCGAGGGTGCTTTTCAACAAAAATCACATTCTCATCCTATTGTGTACGTATGAGAATCCTCAGCATGAGGACTTGTTTTTGGGGACATCCTCCCTGGCAACCTGACACGCCCCGTGTATAAGCCTCATCTCCGATAGAAGGTTAACAAGCGGGTGGCCAGGCGAGTAATCACTAGAATTGCAATCCACATCATCAGTATTACATGTTTAAAACCATTTATAGCCGTAAAAATACAGCTTGTTTGGCGCTGGGTGCACTTGAGCCCTTGAGTGCCAAAATGGACTTAGACACTGATCAGGGAGGAAGTTCCTCTTCCTGGGCATCACCGGGAACAGCCTATGTATGCCCTCACAGGCTTGACAACAAGAATCATACCGTAAACGGTCCTGCGTTACCGGCGAGAGATTATGATGACACGAGGGGGCCACGCTGCAGCCTTCTCTTCCCCACAGGCGCTCTCCTGTGTTATCGAACGGTATATAAACACACGTTCCGTGTCTGTTGTGTCTTTCTGTGATCGATCACCCACTACACCCAAACCACCTCTTCTCTTTCCAGATTATCACATTTTGTGCAGATGCATGACTCGTCAGCGTTCACCGCTGAAGACAAACAACGTCACCCATACATTTCATCCGTTCTCGAACCTAGCATGCAGAAAGTGGTCGCCACTGCTGCGGTTCGAATCTACTACGCACCTTTCAATAATCCTCATTTAAACTGGAGCTACTCCAAGCTCAAAGGAATTTTGGTCTTCGGACGCGACCGAGACACACACCATGGCGCGTCTCCCCCGAAGCGAGGTGGACATGGTGTGCGTCTCAAGGAGAAATACTGGTTTCGCCTCGTTGACATGAAGACCGACCGTGTGGTTTGGACATTTTCCATTCCCGAGGTCTTTGAGTACACGAAAGACAAGCCTTTCTTTCACTATTTCTCCGGAACTGTACGTCTGTTGCCTTTTACTTCGTTGCAAACAAATTGAATTCTGCGTCAGAGTCGCATGTTCGGATTTTGTTTTGATGAAGACGAAGAAGCAAGTGTCTTCTACAAAAAAGTTTCGGATCGGACGCGGCGCCATTGTAAGCTTCAATACTCTCCCGTGCTGCCATGCCATAACACGTGTTTCAGTCTTCCAGCCCTTCCTCTTCAAATCTAACAAGAAGGACAAGAAAGAAAAGAAAGAAAAGCAGAAGGTGCCCAAATCTTCTTCAGTGAGCCCTCGGATAATCTCCAGCCCCGCGCCCCACTCCTTTGTCCATGTGGCCCATGTCGGAATCTCCACTCGGGGCATCATTGAATCTTCTAGGAATATCAAGCCCGCCTGGTCGACGCTGATGGCAGACCTTCAGGGTTGTGGGGTGGCGCCCGGGCCTGAGATCGTCAAAGACGATAAAGATTTTGTGGAAGGGTTTCTTGCCGGTGCTAAGGCAATGACGGACAAACCAGCGGCTGCGCAGCCCCAGCGTGAGTCCCAATACCCACGTTTCCGGAAGTTGTCTTGTTGATGTCGGACCTATGTAGCAACTTCAACTTCTCCACCACCACCACCACCGGAAAAGCGCAAAATCCGACGAAAAGCTGTCACCATTCTGTAACGCATCCTTTTGTTCTGTTTTTGCAGTCATCTCATGGCAATCCTGAGTCTTTCCTATCGTACTTTTGACTTGCTAATACTTTTGCTTCTTGAATGATGGTCTATGTATTGTTTCTTGTATGTCATCGACCGCATATTATTGGCACTGTGTGACAGTAAATATAACAACACGAATTCTTATGTATGGTAATATCTCTAAGTCTATACAGTCTGTTATCAAGTCAGCCGCGGTGGTCACCACGACAGAGAATGACTCACCTATGAGTGAAATGAACGTGGTGGTGGCGCAGCCATGAAAATCAGAAGCGCGTCAGATCGCGGCCGAAAATCCCTGCAACGTGTATTAGCAATGACCGGAGTACACGGCTAAGAACATACAATTTAGGAACCTGTACAGGAATGAGATGAGATCATGGAATGACGATCGGAATGACGCAGAACTCACCAATATGTAGGCACCAGAATCCTAAGTAGTATACATCAGACGCCCCATAATCGACTGCGAAAATAGAACCACGCACTGGTTCCTGATACTAAGAGTCATGGTGAAATACGCGGAACGCCATAGGAGCCACGCCACACGTCCGGTCTCCTTAGTCTTGACAGTATCAGCGCTCGACCGATCATAGATTGCTTTCCTGTAGAGCCGAATCAGAAATGCTCGCCTTCTGATGGACCGCCACGTACCAGTCTCCCAGGTAAGCTAAGCTCCCCTGGTTTTGGAATTCAAAGGGCTTTGTGTGCTCCTGATCTTTGACAATTTTGTTAAGCTTCTGCGCCAGGTATTTGCCTTTCTGATTTGCGACTGTAAATAGACGTTGTCAAGATGAGAAACCCGCAGCCCATGGGCGCCAAATAGGGTTATGGGCAGACAGACCTTGTGCAGTGGCGGGATGGAGCTGTCCTTTGATGCTCGCAGAATCACCGATAGCCCAAACATCTGGATCTGCGTGGCCTTCTTTGGTGATGACATTAAGGTTTTGGTTAGTGAAAAGGCTAGAGACAGCCACATGCGTCAGCATGGCTTCGCGGCTAATCAAGCATGATCGCAGACCTTTGTGTCTTATCGTGTTTCTCAAGAGAATCAATTGACTGGATAAGCGGATTAGGAGCCAACCCAGTACTCCAAACAAGGAGACCAAATGGAACTACAACAACTGTGGTGAGCAAGAACTTGACCTAAACGATTAGCAGTGTTGATTGCAGACCTTCTCCTTGTTCTTTAACGAACATGCGGTCCTGTGTAACAATCAGCGTCGAGATTTGGGATAACTGCAGCGCGTTATTCGGACCTTCTCAACACGCTCCACATGGTGTCTTGTTTTGATACTAATACCGTCTCTCCGGAACTTGTTTTCAGCATAGCTATCGGTTCGAAGGTTATCAGGGATACTGGAGAAAGACACAGGTCACCTACACTGCCAGGGACTTGTCAAAGTTGCCGAGGATGTTTGGCGCCACGTCGTAGAGTGTGATTTTAGCCATGCGCGCAAGTGACGGATAGTGTCTCTCAATCTCAGCATGCAGCAAATCATGCAACTCTGCTGAGAATTCGACACCCGTGGGTCCACCACCTATAAAATGTTGTATCACCATGAAGGATTAAATGTCATCAGAAACCTGGTGCTTACCGACAATACAGAAATTGAGCAAGTTTCGGCGTTGGACGTCAGAGAGGGTAGGTTGATTGGCCTGCTCGAAACCTAGTAGGGTAAGCAATGTCTATGACAACCCGTAAATACACTTACAATCTATGATGCGCGTCCTAATTGCTCGAGCATCTCGCACGTCTTTGAGAAAATGAGCGTGCTCCTTGACGCCAGGTACGTTGAATGCTATCATTAATTTTGTCAGAATGATACGTATCACGACACTGTTCACGTACTCTGCGAGTAAGCACCGACGGCTATCACTAACTTGTCGTAACGTAATTTGAACGCATTGCCCGTACCCGGGGGGTGCGAAGTCTCTGTTGTGGTTGCCCCCGCGAGAGGAACAGAGGCAGATCCTTCATATTCCAAAGGAGCCGTGGCAGGCATCTGGAAACTGATTAGTGCACCATGACCATGGGTTTTGAATGAGTACCTACGCATTTCAGGGTCTTTTGCTTGAAGTCTGAACAAACAAAAATCAGATACCTACGACGATCAAAGAAAGCGTAGACAGACCGATTGCATCACACCAGGCCTGGTAACAAGCCTAAAAGTCAAACATGAATCAATTCTCGGTGGCATGTGGACTAATCATCCCTAGATTTAACTTACCACTTGTGGAGAAAACCTCCGTACCTGTCATCCATATTAATGTGAAGACATGTCACGGAAGTATAATGACATACCGGTTCGACCGCACAGCGAAATTCGAGGGTACCAACAGCACAGCTGGCGAGCAAAGGAGTAAAATTGAAAGCATTGGTTGGTGAAACCATCGTGACATCTGTAAAGGGGGGCTATCAACACCACGCGAGCACGAACGTAGTCAGAGACTAACTCCATCGCTTCTTATCAACGGCTCTTAGAATCTCGTAACCTCCCCAGCCTGAACCCAGTATGACCAGACGTTGTTTACTTCGTGGTGCAGACGAAGTAAACGTTCGTGCGGCGGCGACCGACGGTTTTGCCGGACGAGGTTGCACGCGACCACATACAACACTCAAGCGCGCCTTGAACATGGTCTGGACTCTGCAGGAAATGAAGGCTAAAATTTGCTGTTCCTCAGTAAAGCTTTTAAATAGTTATCGGTGGCGGATTAGATAATGGAAGAGGGTGGTGGTGTCATGTTTATCTTTGTCAATTAAACTGGAGCCATAGTATTTTTCGATCGGGTCATGTCGGGAGGAGATTTAGCGCCCTATTAACCTGCCTGACCGCCTCGTTTGATTGCCGAGACGATGCATGACTACAGGGTCACATCTGTAATATTTTCTAAGAGACGCTCCGTGGATCTGAACGTTAAGTTAACCTCAAACATGATGCGACTGGTTGGCAAGTAAGCTGTAAGTACTATGTAAGTACATAGCCACGGCAAAATGCGGCGCGTATTAATGATGTGACGTCACGCGCCTTACAGGAGGCTTTGTCTTGTCACAGTACTAGTAGTACTGTTATGATGGCGTCGCTAATAGCACCTCTTCGAAATCTTCGAGTGTCTTCTCATTTCATTCCTAGCTTCAGTCTCATCCCAAACACTTCCCTGCAAAATTACCCTCTCATTATATATCACGAATGTTTCCCACCGTCGATATCACCTGCTGTTATTGAGGCCCATCTAGGGTCCGTCGGCGTCGTCGAGCCCCAGTGGAGGTATACTATGTACAGCACGACGCACTTTCATAGCACTACTCATGAAGTACTATGCATCGCATCTGGTCGTGCGAGGCTATGTTTTGGTGGAGAGAACAATCCTGGAAAGGTAGAAACGGAAGTTAAGATTGGGGATGTCATTATCATTCCTGCAGGCGTGGGGCACAGGCTCTTGCAAGACTTGGACGGTGGATTCGAGATGGTCGGAAGTTATCCCAAGGGAATGGACTGGGACATGTGTTATGGCAGGGAGGATGAGAAGGCAAATATTGAAGCTATCAAAGACTTGGCATGGTTTGATAAAGACCCTATTTACGGTGACGAGGGACCCGCACTTCAGGTAGTCTATGGTGGCGTGTAACGCGTCGTACGCCATGCATTCGTTCACCAAGCAGGAGAAATGAAAGAACAAGACAAGTATCAACGAGCCGAGAAAACTAGTGAGCGAGTAAGAAGCAGACGAAACAAAGTGTGGATTGTCTCCACAACAAGTATGCGAAAATGAAGACGCAACAGCACGCCAATATGACTGCGCATCCGGAAAGTACATGATACTGTAAATTGAACATTCAATCACTGGCAGCCCAATTGCCGCTTGGCTTCCGCTTCTGCCTCGGTGACAGCACGTCCATCCACTTCTTTCTCAACCTCTACGCCAAGCTGATGCACACGGCCACGGTCCGCGCCTATGAGTGACACGTACACACCTTTCTGTAGGACTGGATAGGAGCCTATCCGAATACCCTCAGGCTGTACTCGCTTTTGAAGGTCAGTGAGGAACGGGGCAATAGACGACTCAGGTAATCTAAATCACTGTCAGTATATCATTACGAATCATAGGGTGATGCAATGCTCACGCCGTGAACACTTGGAGCCGGAAAGGTCGCTCCTCTTCAGGCGGGAGAGGAAGGAAGGGTTTCAGGTTATCTAGCATCTTTTGGAAGAGGCTGGGTATCCCTGGAAATATACAAAGTTTCCCTTGCAGGCGAACGACGGGCTTGTCAAAATTAGCGACCAGTCTTAAAGCTGTATTCAAGCATGCTCACCACCCATATATCGCTTGCAACGAAAATCACCTCCGCCGCATCAGGGAACAGTGCCATACGTTTGCGCGCTGTTCGCTGTTCCTCGCTCTGCTTTGATATCCACGCTCGATATTTCCCAGACTCCTCCATCCGAGCGAGAGTTTCATTGTGATATATGAGGCCCTGATTAAAAGACTTCGCCAAAGATGCATATGTTATGTCTGTGAATGATAAGATACGAATGGCGTCATGGTCGTGTGCCGGAAATGAAGTTCGTAAATGAACGTACCATCATGGGTAGGCCCGATACCACCTGACGTCACCACAAAATCGTACGTTTCCACCATTCTCCGGCTGGCTTCAATGCTGGGGCTCGCTGAGCAGCTGCGCCCCTGCAATATGAATGTTACAAGTGACGCACGTACATTTCAGCTTCATCATCTGCTATCACTTCTACGCGTTTCCTACAAGTTGTTTTGGCGACCAGCGCGCAGACTAGGCAGGAAGGAGGACACTCACAATTGAATACCATGCTCAAAACAGAATCGTGCAAAGTAATTGGAGTTCCGGTCGAGCGTCTTTCCATTCAAAATTTCGTCCCTTGGCAGTTGCACTCAGTTTTCTGTTCGTGAACCCAGAACATATATATTATTATACACACCCAATTATGAGCGCTGCAGCAGTCTTTATATGCCGTCCCTTGTCAGATAGATGCTTCGGTACAGGAGAAATGGCAAAGTTCAATGGTGGTAATTGGAAGGTTGCGTTATCTGGCGGAACAGTAGCACATGACATTCGCCTCGAATGGGCAGGGAGAGGTGTTCGACGAATATGAGTAGAAAGGGAGGTAAGTCTTGCTAACGTGCGAGGATGCATGGCACATTGAGCAAAGAATATCATGCAGTGGGAATGAAGATGACGGTCATGAGTATGATATAATTGATTACCGTTATTATTAAGGTCCGTTCGGTTCACGCTTCAGACACTAGGGCGAACAGTGCCGCGATTTTGGTCAAAACGAACAAAGAGCCGTGAAACAGCTTACAGTGCGCGAATATCGCCATTCTTAATGCGATTTCTCAGAATTCAGCTCAATTCCAGCCTGCCAGTGAGCGCACTATCGTTTTAGAAAGCGTTCATTAATGTCGACGTGATATATATAAATAGTACAACCAACCAGACCGCTCAAGCGCTCATCCCTGGGTCTTTGGTGGATAGTAATAAAGGTATATATGTTACACAAGAGGTAATATGTAAGGTGAAAAAAACGGTATCAACGGGGTATCGCACGGCGCGAACTCCTGCGGATCGGGCGTTTCGTGTCGGAAACCGCATCAAAATCAATGACATCTTGAGACACACGTCTGCGCTTCGGGGGGCCATCGCAGTCAGAGCCACCGCTCCGATCAGGACCAGGCCCAGTGGAACAGAAAGAGAACGAAATGGAGGGAGAAGACCCATCGGGCGTAGTATGAACGATGCTAGATATGTTCATACGATTTGCAGTCTTGCGTGCCTCCTGCTCGTCAGGATCTCGGCAACGCTTGCAGGAGTTACGGCCCATGGAAGAGGCATCAGAGGCCCTATTGCCTTCGTTCCTTACTGCAGCCTTCACGGCGTCGGCAGCAGCGTCTATCTCCTGCGTAACTTCCACCAGTGTGTGTACATCTGCGTGAGAATTCCCCGCTGTGGATATGACTTCTTCTTGGATCTGGGGGCCCGCCGGGGGAGAGGGAGGAGGTACACCACAATCAGGTACACCACCGGAAATTGCTGTCATAGTGCTCCAGTCAGGAGTACCGTAGAAAGCACCCTGGCGCCGGAGTTGGCCACCCCGTTGCGTTTTGATGTAGCGCTTCGGAGCCCTCCATCGGTCATCAGCGGTGGCAGTCCTCAAGCTGGCGTGCGCGACAGGAATGCTGTTATGGTATGATGAAGGGTGAAATGCGGGTGTGGGAGTTGCCTGAGAGGAAGGCAACTCTGGCACTGAGATAGCGCTTGGCGATCTTTCTGGGTTCACAGCGGGTGTCACAGGCTCTGGCGTTCCCAAGATTACAGGCGGAGTAAGTACCGCTGAGGCATCTTGCGCGTTGCTTTCCATGAAGGATGCGACAGCTGATATTAGCTGTCGCTGTTCCGAACGAATCTCCTCCATGATGGCTTGCTGTGCGCTGAGTATTCATTGAGTACTTTGAGCAAGCAAAACAACATCATAGAGATAACTTACTCTAGCTTCGACTGCATGGTGATGATCGATTGATCTCTTTCCTTGACTTTCTCGGCTTGAGTGGTTAGAATAGAAATGATGTCTAGGAGTTTTGCGTCTTGTGCGGCCACAGAGATCTCCATGATATACCGGACACCGGCGAGCACTTCATCCATGTCAGGGGATATCGATGACAAACTGGGTGCAGAACTATCTGTAGATAAGAGGGATGCCATCTCCAGGATCAGATGGGAGTGGGATACTGGTGAGTGATGGGTGATTTATTCTTCTGTGGTACTGAAACCAACACAGTCTGAACGCTTTAAATATCGCAATAGACCAACGCTTTGGTCCCTCGCGAGATCAGGGCGGGGTAAACGCTTGGATGCACGCTTGGATGGCTCTTGCGTCCAAGCAGACTGCGCTTTGACGAGCACTGAGTAGACCGCCCATGTGCTGGGCCTTGACTGCCCACCACATTAAATCTTTTGTTGTCGCATCATTCTGCCTATACGCAGGTCTGGCCAGGCCATGTCTTGGGAGATTTCTGGTGCACAAGTTCAACTATAATGCGGCATAATTGGAAGTTCCAGTTCAAGCGCTGCCTGTCCACTTTAATAAACCCCCGGGCCGTAGCACCGGCATTTGCCTCCATATCGAACACCAGTAATATCTCGGAGCATGGCTGCCTCAACTTGTCATTGTCGAGAGCTGCAGATTTCCCCCAATCATGCAGTTGAACCGCCTTTACTATTTTATACTCAAGTACAGAACCTGTGAACCAGGTTCCTGCCGACGAAGTTCGGCCCTACGCGGAATGTAGCAAAACAGGATCATTCAATGGTTCAGTCCGACCCTCCATCTAGGCCGACGACCGCGTGAAAAAAACAGGGTCTTCAAGATTACTATTTGGCCGCTGGCATCATTGATTGTTCTAGGAGAATGGGGAAACAAATTTTCCGGTCTTGGGCTCCTTGGGGATATCCATTTCACGTATGGAATCGAGGCAGATGGGCTTTGAATCAGGGCCCGCGGGTCGCCACGGACGAGACATTAATTCAGTTCTCGCAGGCAAAGCCCGTTCGACAGCCGTTCTTGCTTGTCCGCCCATGGGATCATCGCCTTCTCGAGCTGCCTGACTTCACACATCAGAGAATACAAGAGGATTTAGTCAGACCATAATATATTACACAAGTCAAAGACGTGGCTTCTCACAAAATGAGGGACATTAGGACCGTAGGAGTCTTGGAGCTGCGTGGATTGCTTGAAAGTCTAGGTTTTTTTATTTCTGTTCGCACGGTTGCGCCCAGTAACTGGCAGTCTGGCACCGCTGCTGGCCCGCTTCCCTTACATTATCGACGACTTCTAATGAAGCTGACTCAACTGTTCAATGATGTGGCATTGGTTGCAGTGTATAGATCAATGTAGTTGCCGTCAATGACAAGTCACTACTTACAACCCATAAAGAACTGGCCAGTAACAATTACACTTCCTCCCTCGAATCATATGGCTACATGAATTACAAGTCAGTGTGGTCCAAATATGTGAGCGTCTGTTAGTCTTATAAAGATGAGCCCTCCATTAGAAAGGCGAATGCAGATAGCATCGAAGTTAAAGCAGGAGTACTGCTGAGAAAGCTAGGAAGAGAAGAGTAGACAATGATACACTCAGTGCGTGTCCGCGTGGGTCATCGCTTGTGTTGGTGACCGATGCAGATGCTGTACCAATGGTCGCGGAAGGGACGGTGCCTCCAGCGCCATTTTCAGCGATTGCGATACTTGAGAGGTTGGCGAAGCCAATCGAAGGGGGATTGTATCGGAAGACAGAATACACATTTTTCTAATGAAATATTTAAAAAATGCTCAGTATTGCAGAACTCAAAGGCCGTTTATCATTGCCACATACCAGGAAAGCATCGCCGAAGATCCAAGAGGGGGTCCCAGTACCAGTACTTGCTTCAAAGAATGCACCAATGCATTCTGTTGAACTGGTTTGTGTGAAGGCAAAATCTGCTGGGCTCATCGACCACGTGGCGCCACCGAACGACACTTCTACGTTTACAGTCGTCGAGCATGCTGATTGAGCGTTGAGCCACTTGACCTCGCGACGCTCAAGAGGTTTGCTTACGGAAGCTATAATATCCTTCCCATTCACCCGTGGCTGGTTGTGAATTGGGAATCTGTGCGTAAATGGCTTCAATTGAGCTGGCCGGACCGGCTATATTGGTCGTGCCAGTGTCGATAGCAGCAGTTGATCCTGAAGTAATAGAGACGGTGTTGCCTTGCACAGTCATTGCTGGATTGGAATAAATGAGCAGATTTTTCATGAGTTGGTAAGCCACTTACAAATCAATGGTATATACCAAAATGAGGGAGTTCCGGGAATATCGATGTAATCAATCGAGCCAGTGTACAAACTACTGTTTGTGTAACCTAAGAGCAGTTTTGTTTGAGTAGATGTCTTACGGTATGAAACATCTCATACCCATATTAAGGACTCCTCCGGGCTCAAGTTGCTGGGCGGTGGAATCATTTTTATACCTGTTCCATGTTAGTAATACACTTCATTTCAAGAAAAAATATTGTCACCGAGTGAGCTGAACAGCAAAAAGAGCTGAGTCCCAAGCATTACCAGAGGCCAAAGTCTGCCATAAGGGCATCTGACCTGAACTTGCTATGGATTGCCATGCCAAACCAAGTAAGCCAGAGACCGGTGATATCAGCAAATCTGTTGACACCGCGTCAACGACAGCTATAGTGCACGTAAGTAGACGCCAGCGGGCCTGTAAATAAGAGGATATTCTGACCAAAACCTTGAGTAGAAACGGAGAATCCCGCCATTTGCACTGTGTCCTGTGCAACATAGCCATCTGCAGAGCCCGAGCCATACTGTATATTGAATGGCGTAGAGAGGTTATGGAAGGTTGATGAAGACGATGGATCGTATGTAGGACTCGACCCACATGAAGTTCCACAAGAAGAACTGGCGACCCAGAGATCACTGCGATAATGTATTACTAAATTATGCCACCACGTCAACTGCACTGGAACTCACGAAGAGCCCGTGTCTAATATGATATCAAAGGACACCGCAGGCGTACCAATAGCCAATGAACCATAGTAGCTGTAGGGATGCTTCAATCAGGGAGCCATGCACACAGGAGAACATATCTAACACCTACCTAGAATCATCCAGCTGATCGACGATCCTGAAGAAAAGTTGCACTCAGTAAACACATTTCCTGCTAATTACTACGTACAGATTGTAACCAGTGCTTCTTTTCTGTGTTTTCGGGCTGCCATACTTTGCTATCAAATTCTCCCTCTGACTCTTCGCCAAAGCGCCCCATTCGGTGACATCTCGAGGAGATTGGTTCCTTCTTAGAAGGGAGATGGTCTGACCGGAAACCGGAACAACGTCTGTCGGTAATCCAAATATACCCGCAGGCAGCGCAAAGAGAGATGTAAGAAAAACTAATGGTATCATGTCAACTTGAAGACTCAGGCCTCAGGCCTCAGCTTTGATCGTCGAGTTACCAGAGAAGGTCCAAGAGCTGAGATCTGAGAGACCACAAGCCAGTGGAGCCTGAGAATGAGGAATAACGAACGTATAGGATGCCAACGAGCAAATTACCCTGAAATACATGTTGATGATGCGCTCAGCGCTGCGCATTTATCCGATTCCGCAGCCAGCTGTATACGGCTTTGAACAACAAATATTGATATTGCCAACGGCCGGTTACCTTTTATTTTGAGAATGTTCTGTATAAATACATGGTCCGGCTCCATTCTAGTTTAGTAAGTCAAGTTTAGGCTTACATAAGCGACGTTTAACACAGTGCAGTTCGTGGTCCAGCATTGCTCACTTGCGCTCAACAAATGACTTCAGATAGCGGCGAAGAGAAGACAGCAGAAGAGGGCATGATGACGATAGATGAGAGAAAAGCAAAAATGGAGCAGCTAAGAGCGAAGATGGTGCGTGGTCCTCTCTACATAATACTCCTCATCCCTTACCCACTCTTCCACAGCGTTCAACGACGAAAGCGAATCGCGCCTCCCTCATCGAAGAGTCTTCCAAAGCTAAGATGACAGCGAGGGATACTGCACGGCTAGAACGACAGCGGAAACTTGCGGAGGTGCTGCGCACGCAGGCTGAAGCTGAGGATCGGGGAGAGGATGTGGAGCGGCAGAAGAATTGGGAATGGACGATAGAAGAGAATGATAATTGGGAAAAGAAAAAGGCGAGGAAGGCACGGAGAGCGGACTACGAGTTTCACGGTAGGGGTTTATGTTATTCATTGCGTGATGACATTCATCAAAGATTCTTGTATAGATGATGTTCACGCGGCTCGACGGCGCTACAAGAAAGACCTTGACCTTATTAAACCCGACCTCGTTGCATACAACCGACAGAAAGAAGCCGTGCTGGGATTGGCACCAGGGTCTCTTTCAAAGTCTGGGAGTAGCACGCCATCATCATCTGCTCTCACAACCTTCGATCCTTCAGGCGGACAGGTGAGTCTTGCTGAACCTTTTCATTGTTTTGCATTTCTTATGATGTACATTTCTCAGGTGGTTCCATCTGAACAACGGATGGCTGCAGAGAGCTTTTACCGAGATGCCAATACTCTGCTGTACGCCGACAACAAGCCTACTGAAGATGCCATCGATAGAGTGGTTGGCAAGATCAACAGAGAGTACGTTGCTGTGTGATTTAGCTTCTCCTTGTAGCACTGACATGACGCCGTAGTATTGACAAGAAGGGCAAATTCTCGCGAAAGAGACTCAATGAGGATGAGGGCGACATTACCTACATCAATGAGCGGAATCGGGTGTTCAACAAAAAGGTATGTCATTGCACATGATGTTCTTGAAATATGACCTGATGAAGAGCAACAGATTGCGCGGTACTACGACAAATATACCTCCGAGATTCGGGCCAGTTTCGAGCGGGGAACAGCACTATGATCATGGACCGCAACAATGCTATTTAATCCCCTCGCTGCACATGTACTCAGACCATATGCATCTACTCAAGTACTCGCATCCTGTAACATTATTAAGATTTATACTATTGACACTGCACGACACAACTCGGGATGTGGTGAAAACATGACCAAAGCAATATATTCAGGCCATGACAACATAATAATACATGAGCGCAAGCGGACCCGAGAACAAAAATGTACGGTTGACGCCTGGAAGAACGAACATTAGTACTTGATCAGATGATGGTCTTGGAATGCCTGATAGGTGTCAGAATTGCAGAAGTAATAGTAGTCAGCAGCTAGACACATAGGTCCATAAGACTGTTGAGCTTGAATGTGATATTTGTTCATCAAAAGGACCAAGTAGAAGGGAACATAAAATACGATGGATAGGATTACTTACTTGAAAGTTGGGGCTAGCGGCGGAACTCTAGAAAACACTGGACGAAGTAAAGTGACTGGTTTGAGATCCGCTGAAAATTTTTAACCATCGGTTTCAAACTCCGTTGTCCGCGATCAATCAATCATAGCTTAAGTAAGTAAAGCTTGCCGAATTCCATCTGACCAAGGCTTTTTTTTCGAATCATCCGAAAAAATGCAGCTCGTGATTCTTACATACAACTGTATTAACAAATTCAATGAGCTCGATACTCACATTAATATTGACGAAGTCCGCACATTGTCTAAATTTCCGTGCGACAAAGGATGGTCAGAGCCAGCTGACGAATCTTTGCTGCACGGAAATTTGATCACTTGACACTATGTGCCAGAAACGACGTTTATCAAGTCGTGTTTTTTGGAAAAAAAAATGTAAATGTTTCCTTACAACCTGCCCATATCGTGTTCATGATCCCTTAGAATTCGTATACCAGATGTAGAGACCGATTCTGTGAAGGGGTTTTCAAAGACGCCGTCGCCGGGAGAAGAGTTTCATCTCCAGTCTATTCTGGAGTTCAAACTATTCTCCCACCGACAATGTCAGTACAACTTCTTGCCGCATCAATGCGCAATCCCACTCGGGCGTTACATAGGACACACTTGATACACGGCAATGTACGTAGTACATCGTCACACTTGCGAGTCGGAAGCGACACATGGTGAGTATTTCTCGTATCTGCATTAACCAGTACTGATTCGAATGTTCGCTGAAGGTTCCTCGAATACTCAATACTTCTAAACCCGTGGTTCTAGTAGTCGGCGGCGGCACTACCGGTATCGAGCGCACGCGTTGCGCATAACTGCATGCCTCATCGGACTGCTTTCCTGCCATGATTCATTCTCCTATTCAACTCCTGAAGTCGAGGTGGACCATGATTTCACTGCATGTTGCACAAGGTATATGACGCATAAAGCAATTGTGGGTATTAAGTCAAAGTATAACTGAATATTATTCCTCTTTTACTTTCACAAGACGAGCTGCGCAGTAACCCCTTGCAGGTTATAAGATTCCCCTAGGTAAGTGAAGTTCATCCGAGGTCCTGTCAACATCGATAGATCTTCTATCGCGCAATGCGACACACAGCACTGGATATGAAAACACACTTACGAAGACTCAGCGGAACACCTCGAAATCATGGGCCGCGACTCGGATGGATGCGAACTGGCATTTGAACTTCTTGAACGAGTGTACACAGTGACCATAAACGGTGGGCCATCAAGAATCAGACTCGCGAAGTGAATGAAATGTCACTTCGACTGACTTCGGTACAACAACCTCAACCACCGAAGTCTCGTGTTTTCCAAGCGAAGCGAAGTTCCCTCGGGTCATAGGCACACCGGAAGCCTATCTGGACGAGCGTCCTTGAATATAGAAGAAGCGATTGCGCTGAAGGTTTCTCCGCTTCCTAAAATGTCTGGTTTCGTTACTGTTGATCTGTCATTTGTCTGGTAGAACGATCTTACCAAACTGGTTGACAGAATTTGCAATAACACTGCGGTTAGGACCTATTAGATGTCAACCTAGTTGGACATCCGTCTATACCAAGGACCCCTCCTAAAATTAAAAGTTGACATGTATGATATAGTCAAGTACGTGTCAATCATATACATACGCCATAACTTGAAGTCTCTCGAAGTGCACAGGAAACACCCGAAATGGCCATTAGCAAACATGAGATCAGGGTGTACTCGGGCTCAGCCTCCCACCTCAGCGGTACTTTAAAAGACTCGGGGACTTCGTGGACGCATAACTACCTTGATCCTCTACATTCTGAGCTGGATCCCCTTCACGAAGGATTGTGACCGGCCTAGTTAAGCATTCAAAACATGGTTGTTTCACATCCAAATTCTGTCAATAATCCTCCTCTTGATGGATCTCTGTTCCTCCCTGAATTGCTGGAATTCAATGCGCAACATAACTCGGACGTCACATTCTTTGTCTACAATAAACCTGGCAAAAACGAGCTGGTCTCCATCTCACACCTAGACTTCTATCGAGCTTGTCATCGTGCCGCACATGAACTTAGACCAGATCGTGCAGGCACAGACAAAGAGGTAGTTGGCATCATCGCCAATTCAGATACCCTTCTTTATCAGACGGTGTTTATGGGTATTATCTTCGCTGGGCTAGTCGTATGTGAACATTTTTTCTGCTCGAACGTATCTCTGACTGCTGCTTTTAAAGCCATTCCTCATGTCCCCTCGTAATTCAGCAGCGGCAATCTTAAGCATGATGCAAAAAACAAAGTGTCGTCATTTAGTCACCACTCACCACTCTCTCGGTTCCCTGATTGACGGAATTAAAGCGGGTAGCGTATCTCATGGCACTGAAGCGAGCCAGCTGCAATTTGACGAGATACCGACGCTGAAAGATTTATATCCCGCGCTTGGCACAGGTTCTCTAGACGAGGATTTTCTCCCATACCCTCCCCAAGCTTCTCGGTCATCTCAAAACGATATATTGTACTACCTACATTCCTCTGGCAGTACTGGTTTCCCGAAAGCCATTCCAGCAACTAACCAGACTGTCATTGACTGGTGCACAAGCCGTAAGCCACTGACACAATCTGCGAAGCAAAGTATTAACAGGGTGGTATCAGCATGCATTGTCGACCATATCGGCGTTCTCACTCCTATCCGCATCGCTGCTGCATCCGTTCCAGCGTTCCATACTACGGGTGTGGTGGTCCAATTGCTAATACCCATCGTGTCCTTGAGCAGCGTATCTATTTACCCACCCACATCCTTCCACGACCCATCAGCAGCCCCCTTAACACCCAATTCCCAAAATATCTTGGAGTCTGTGCTTAATACCAAATCGAATGCTTTGTGGGTCATGCCTTTCTTCCTGGAGCAATGGGCGTTTTCTCCCAATACTGTGGATATTCTGAAGAATCTCGAATATGTCGTATGTTATAGGTTTATTTTTGCAAGGAACGACTCATGGTGTTGTAGCTCTATACTGGCGGTCCACTCGCCTCCAAGACGGGAAATGCCCTGGTGGATGCAGGAACCAATCTGTTCCCTATCTATGGCTCTACAGAAATTGGGCCCGTCACTCGTATATTCCGGGATGGGGTCGAGAAAAAGCTTTGGGACTGGCTGCGGTTTATCCCAAACATCAAGACCAGATGGGTTCATCAAGGCGATGAAACATATGAATGCCAAATTTTGGTACGTCTCACTCTTTATACGTCCTCTCAATGTGGACTTTTCCTTGCAGACAACCCCGATGTACCGAGTGTCGGTGGAGAATCTCCCGGACGTCAAGGGTTATGCTACTTCGGATTTATTTATCAAGCATCCAACGATTGAGGGTCTGTGGAAGATGTGCGACTGACAATTGTGTCATTCATGTTCTGGAACTGTCTGACATTATTCTTACAGCTCAGGAAGGAAGGATGATGTATTGATGCTCTCGTCCGGGGAGAAAGTAATACCAGCTCCCATGGAATGCATCATCGGGACTAACCCCTATGTGAATGGCGCCGTCATCTTCGGCCGTGGACGTAGCCATGTTGGTGTCCTCATAGAACCACGAGCGGGGCATGAAATCGACATCAACGATGAGGCACAGGTTTCGGAGTTCAGGAATCGAGTTTGGTAAGATCTTTGCAAAACTGCGTGCGGCTTTCATGATTCAAAATGCTCTTGAAGGCCTGAGATAGAGGAAGCGAACAAGGCGGGCCCTGCCTTCAGCAGAATATTCAAGGAAATGATTCTTGTGACGCGCAGGGAGAAGCCCATGCCTCGAGCTGGAAAAGGGACCATCACCAAGAAAGCCATTAGCCAAATATACGAAGAGGAGATCAATGCCCTGTGAGCAGGTGCTTTCACCAGTGTCCGAAAATGATATTAATGGGCGTCAGATACGACAGGGTGGAGGGCGGCAGAACAGGAATCGATGTGCCTTTGCCTACGAACTGGACTGTGGAGGACGTTGAGAGTTGGCTCATGCTCCATGCCGTTTATGTGAACGCTGGCAAGGCGGTCGATCCCGACACAGACTTCTTCGCTCAGGGCTTTGACAGGTGAGCCGATGGTCAATCAAGACTCGTGCTTTGTTGACTTCCTACCTCCAGTCTCTCTGCGACATTCCTCAGAAGCCAAATCATCAGTTCCCTCAGGTCGTCATCAGATCGCGACGTCCAGGCTTCAGCACCGCAAATTGACCAGAACATCGTCTTTTTAAGTCCTTCGATTCGCCAGCTCGCGAGAAGCGTCGTCCATGTAGTATTGCATGGGAACAGTCCAACCTCGGTCGATGTCAAGGTTGAGATCGAGAGCATGATCGAGAAGTATTCGGTGGGATTCAGTAGAGACACTGTCAGAGATGCCTCCGCCAATCTTGTTAATGGACGCAGTCGAAGCAATCATGTGGTCATCCTGACTGGGTCCACAGGCGGTCTTGGTTCATACCTGCTTGCATCTTTGCTACAGCGCGAGGATGTGTCAATGATATATGCCTTCAATCGTTCGTCGAAGGGTACTGCATCCATTCAAGAACGACAGAGGAATGGATTCGATGACCGGGGTTTGGATGTCACCCTCCTGCAGTCAGAGAAACTGTTATATATAGAAACGGATACTTCTAGTGATGACCTGGGTTTGGAGAAGGAGTTGTATCAGGAGGTTTGCTTCATTTCCAGCCTGATCTGTAGACTAGTCTACTAATAAAACACGATCTAGATCCGCGCATGCGTCACTGTCATCATTCACAACGCCTGGCCGCTCAACTTTAACCTGGCGCTGTCGTCCTTCGAGCCTCAAGTTCGGGGAACACGCAATCTTATAAACCTGGCTCTATCTTCTCCATGGCATCCGAGGCCGCGTTTTTTATTCACCTCTTCTGTCTCAACTGCGCAAAACTGGGATAAGTCGAAAGGACCATTCCCAGAAGAAGTACAGTACGACGCGGGCGTCGCAGAAGGCCCTGGATATGGCGCGAGCAAATATGTTTGTGAAAGGGTAAGCCGTACGCTACCTTATGGGAGTATGTCAATCTGACGAACACCGCCCTAAATAAGGTCCTCGTGAACAGCAAGTTACCAGCATCCTCATTCAGAATTGGGCAAATAGCGGGAGGACCTCCACGAGGAGCTTGGTCGACAACGGACTGGTTGCCGATCATCATCAAGTCGAGTGTAAGTTTGGGTGTATTCCCGGAAGCCCAAGGGGTAAGTGTGGTTTGACGTGGGGTACTCATCAATGACACACGCGGTTTAGCTCCTGTCGTGGATCCCTACTCACGCCGTATCACGCGCCATTCTTGATGTGGCTTTCGCAGAAGAAGAACCTCCCGTCGTGGTGAATCTAGTACATCCGAGACCGGTAGCGTGGGGGACGCTGATGCGGCCTGTTGCGGACGCCATCTTTGAGCGCAGGATCACAAGCGTTCCGCTGCCTTTCATCCCATTCTCGGAGTGGTTCGAAAAGGTCGAATTGAGTGCCAAGAACGCAAGCGAGGCAAACATCAGACGCATCGTACGTGTATTTCATTTTCTGACTGAATATTTTCCCACCTGGTCTTCCATCCTAGCCTGCTATCAAGCTTCTCGACTTTATGCGTTTGATATCTCGATCAGATATCGTAGCCAGAGCGTCTGGGGAGATGCACTCAGAAGTAGGTGGTTTTACCTCGTTCGCGACTGATGTGGCCCAGCGCGTCAGTCTGACGGTGAAAGAGTTAGAGCCCCTGTCGTCGGCGGTTGCAACGCAATGGGTAGACTATTGGGAGGCGGTGGGAATGTTTCGATGAATGATTGCTTAAAGTTGGAATTTTGTTGGGCCATATTTCTAGATTTCTTGCAATTGAAGCGGCACTGTACAATAGATTGTACATGTATACTGAGGAGCGTTTGGCAATCCCTTGTAAAAGTAAGTTGTAAAACCGCGGTCACAGTGTCGTTCACCCCCCCATCACCAACGATTCATGCATTGCCGCATCAGCGTTGAACGTTGAACTTCTGTACGCCCTCGAATCCCTCAACCTATCAATAAACAGTGAATTACCCATGCTGTTCGATTTCTTTTTGCTGTCAGCATCAAATGCCCAGTCGTGCGGATGCGCACCCAGTAGTAACTTGTATTGAATAATATTAGAGCTCAACGCTCAGAGTCATATTAGTTGTTCTTCCGGTTAATCATTCCACCCTAAAGATCGACATACAGTATCAATACACAAGTAGTCAATTACACTGCAGATGCATATCAACAAGCAAAAATAATATTTTGAAGCAAAACAAGTTCTCCTGATCCACACCTCTTATACAATATCACGCTCCTTCAACTCTTCTAATCATCCTCTTATCCCGCTCCCCAACCACAGTCAGCACTCCCTCATTCTCCATCGCTTTGATAACTTCAGAAAACTCTGCAGCATCAACACGGATACTACTCTGGTCTGCAAGGCGTTTCATCGCCTCGCCCCATTTCAAACCCTTGCCCTTTCCAGCGCCACCATCAAGCATCGTTAGCAACTCTTTGCGCATGTCATCTCGCATCTTGCGTTGTCCGACACCAGTTCCGGTGTTCAGCAAGCCCATATCGATCTTGCCAGTGCGAGGATCCATAGCACTCGTGCGGATGGCCTCTCGCATGAGGCGGCACGCCTCTTGTACATCCTGCAACTCGACGTGTGCAGCAAAGCGCATACGGGCGTGGGCCTCGGAGAGGCGGATCATACTTTCGAGCTGGCGAGTTGTAGCGGTGATGCGTTTTTCAGACGAGCGAGGGTCTGAGGCGCCGATGGAGCGCAGGGAGACGTAAGAAGCGACGAGCTCGTCGCTTGCTTCAGAACTCAGAACGGGGTGAATGTTCGTCCGCGCATAATCGATATATGCAGAGAGCTCGTCAAGGGGCTAAAACAAGGTGAGCTTAGTATGCCAAAAGAGTGATACAAGACACACCAAAACATCGTAGCCACCAGTGTCGGGTGCGTCTTCGAGGTACAGCCCAACCAGATGTTGAGCAAGCTTTCGGTCGAGGGTTTCGTCTACTTGATCGAGTACCAAATATAGCAAGTCGAAACGGGAGATAAGCGTAGGAGGGAGGTCGATATTGCGCGTGATGGGGAGATCGACGTTGTACTTTGATTCGACAGGGTTAGCAGCCGCGAGAATGGACGTACGAGCATTGAGGGTGGTAATGATGCCCGCTTTGGCTATTGACACAGTTTGTTGTTCCTGATGAACATGTCAATAATATCCGAAGGAATATCTGGGTGTGTCTGACCATAACTTCATGCAGGACGCTACGGGTCGCATCGGACATCTTGTCAAACTCATCGATACAGCAGACACCGCCGTCACTCAACACTAAGGCACCACTGCAGATCCGTGAGCAACATCGTCCGAGATGACGATTATGCATTCCTTACCTCTCGAGGACAAGCTGCTTGGAATCAGGGTCCCGGGTCACATATGCAGTCAAACCCACTGCCGAAGAGCCTTTTCCAGATGCATAAACTCCACGAGGAGCGATTTTGTGGACGTACTAATAATAAGCTTAGCTAGCTTCACAAATGCAGACGAAGATCGACATACCTGTAGAATTTGCGATTTACTGGTACCGGGGTCACCGACCAAAAGCACGTTGATGTCCCCACGGTAGCGCGGTCCGCCTCCGCCACCACCTCTTGCGATGCTTTTGTTGGTGCCACCAAAGAGCTGCAGGAGTATACCTTTCTTCACGTCGTCCATTTCCCAGATCGACGGTGCGAGAGAACGAGCAAGGAGGTCATAGAGATCAT
Source organism: Suillus subluteus (assembly GCA_016647755.1). Lineage (NCBI taxonomy): Eukaryota > Fungi > Basidiomycota > Agaricomycetes > Boletales > Suillaceae > Suillus > Suillus subluteus. The sequence continues at coordinate 172,148 of JABBWI010000133.1, read as the reverse complement.
GCCGCCTGCTGAGGTTGATAAGTTTTGCCTCAAGTTCGGCTTTGCGTGTTAGTCCCCCTTGGGCAATTTGCTCTTCCAGTTCTTGATCATCGGCACTATCACCAACGCCACCTATACCAGGGACCTTGTCGCCACCCGCAGGACGTGTACTTCGGTCAAGGCCTAGAGTACCACCCACGCTAAGCCGGACATGAACGACATCGAGGTAGGTCTTGAATAAGCTTTTCATCGTTCTTTGACGAGGGTTCACTCTGACAGGGACGCTGCGGTAGATGCCAGTAACGACAATCCTGTCGCCAGGTTTGCACACATCAACGAGCTCGTCGTATACACTTAGTGACACGGTGTGTGGCGTCTGGCCATCGGGCACTGCATCAGGAGTCTCCTGCAGCCGGATGACCTGCCTGTCTGCAAATTCACAGCGATTGTGCACGAGAGACATTGTCCCAACGCTTCCACAGACATCCCTTGGGCACCGAGCTGGCTCCTCGATCTTTCCACGGTCGATTTCGACTTGGACAGTATGAGAGCATGTGAGGCAGCGGAAGAACGCGACCTTCATGTCTGGAATCACGGGCGTGGCGCGAATGACCAAGCCTTTTATAGAGATGAGTTTATCGGTATCTAGAGCACATTAGGACGAGAGAAGAAATTTTGAAGGTTTGAACGTCATACCAGATGGGTTGAGTTCACGCATATTCACGGCTGTCAACCCGAACGGACGGACTTTGTAGACTTTACCCATGATGTCGGCGATCTCTTCGTCGCCTTGGTCGCCCTGCATCCCGTCCATACCAGCTTGCTGATCTTCGTCTGCAAGTTCGAGCATAAGGTCCTTGAGGATTTGATCCATCGCTGGCACCACTTCTTGCGGGTATTTCTGAAGTTGGGCAAATAGCTTTTTGCACGGCGGATAGGAAAGCAAGTTGATCATGTCGAGGTTGAGATTCGTTTCGCCAGTCTGGCGGATACGACGCATGTACGTCTCATATAGCACGACTTCGCCTTCGTCTGGGGTGGCAAATGCCCGAGTGCGAAGGTTCTCCTGACGATCGTGAATGGCGCGATATTTGGGCTTGAAGCCGCGCAAAAAGTCGCGGAAGAGCTTCATCGTCTCTGCCAAGTTCACGGTAGTTCCCCAGATAGCGCGAATTTCATCTGGTTCATCTGAGGGCGCAGCGGGTGCTGAGAGATGTGGTGCAGATGATGCAGGTATGGAGAGGTGCGTTCCATCTGAGTTGAGGTTATCGTTGAGATCATTGTTATAATCGCCACGCCTCGATCGCCGTGCAGTTGGTGTTAAAGAAAGGGAAGAGTGAATGTCCCCGCGGCGGTTCTTGACAGGCGTAGCAAGAGCAACGGCTGGACTCCTGGCGCATTATCAGCCAAATTGACCAAGATCTCAACAAAAGCAGCTCACGAAGGGAAGGCAAGAGGCTCAGAGTCTGGAAAGGCCGGATCAGAGTCGATCGCGACCCTCCTCCGAGGAGTCTTAGCAGGCGAAGAACTGGGGAATGCGAGAGGGGAGCTTCCGGCTAGCATAAAAATAAATGGCAGTTAATCATCCATTTAGCAATCACTCACGAGCGAAAAGTGGTGTTCGTGGTGCTCGCCGAGGAGTGCTCATCCCAAGCGCCCGTCTGGCAGCGATACCGCTCATAGGTGTAGCTGCAACGCTGTTAGCATATCTTTGTCGAGTGGGAGTGCCTGCAGCAGAAGGTGTTCCCGGTAGAAAAAGACGCTGGGGCGGAGGAGCTATAGATAGTGATTGATCGATGGTGCCATCCTGAGGCTCATCCATCTCGATGTCGTCGATGTCCGACGTTGGAAAATCGACTCTTGGAGGAGATGACATTCTGCAGCGTAAGATCTAGTGGAACAGTCTACCACGTTGAAGTAATTAGATGAATGTTTGCAAAACTTGGACGCGTCGCGACGCGTCAATTGTGTCCTCTTTAGGGCAGGTCAAAGCCCGTCCACAACAAGACTTATGGCACACCTTGAACTTCAATCATTCATCTCAGTCCATATGGCAGTCGACACAGATTTAGAGGATGTCAATCAGGCGAGTCCCACAAAAAATGTCCTAAATGTCTATTGATTTTGGTTGTCAGACCATAGTCTACATCCCATTCAATGACTCTGGTAGCATAAAAATACCTTCTATCCGTAAAATCCAGCTAAAATAGATGGTTCAGACCATGCGAACGACGATGCAGCACCGCCGTCCCTGTTCCCCGAGCGAGATTTTCATCAGGGATGTCAGCTTCGCTTTCAAGCATGCAGAGCAGCCTGGGGCAAATGTTTGAAGAGGATGCAGGTGTGTATTTCACTCGTTCTTCCTTTCGAGAGTCTCACATAAACAGGAACTCATTCACTCACTGCACGCGCCGGTCGTGGAGAATGTTGTCGAACAAGTTAAGAAGTCTTATATGGATGAGCTTCCGGGACTACCGTATCCCGAGTTGCCAGTCGTATCCGTCACATGTACGTTTGCTTGCTCGAGTTGAAATACTGCCCTCCAGTTCTTATTCGGACAGCATCCAGCATGTCATCTTCTCTCTTCGATGAGATTTCCTTCCGATTAGAGGAAAGCATAGACGAGCTTTTCGATGATATAAATGATCACTTCGTGACACACGTCTTTCCAAGCGATTGCATAACTATTACAGGAACTATGAAGACAATCGTGTCAGGTTTTGTATCCCGATCTCCTACCGGAGGCCAAGGTACTTGCACACGACTCTTTGACCATCCAGTTTATTAATATCTCAATACCTTCAGACATAAAACGCAAGCCACCTACCTCCCTAGCAGCATATGATATCGCTCTCCTTGAGGCATGGTATCGAGCCGTATGTGATGTGCGAGGTGAGAGGCTTGAATAATTCCTTTCCTGCTATTCGCTGAGTGAAATTAAAAGACGAACATCACCACAGGTCACGTCTGGTAGTTATAATGCATGACTTCGAACAACTAGAGCCTCAGGTGGTTCAAGACATGTTTGAAATTTGCAGGTCAGGCAGTTCTTGCTGATGCTCGTCTTCTTATCAAATATTATTTAGCTCCTACATTCCGCACTTACCACTGGTATTTATCCTCGCGCTGGCTTCGCCCCCTTCCCCGTCTTATATTCATGCCACATACCCTCACTCTATGCTGGCATTACTGCGAGTGAGAGACTGCCCTTTCCCGCTAGCAGAAAAATCATTGCACGACATTTTACTAGAGGTTTGTCGAATCTCGATGTCACCATGAAGACACTAACAGAATCTTTTAAGACATTTTTTGATCCTACGTTCGAACCAGACATTATGATTGGCCCGACAACCATCGACTTCGCAGTCGATTTTTTTGCTCGCCATAGCTCATCACTTGACGGTTTATTGTCCATCCTTCAAGTATGCTATTCTTTCCTGCAATGGTCCATAATTAACGTAAGCAATAGCTTGCCCACATGAAACATTTTGAAGAGCCTCTCAGCGTCCTCGCCCCTGCTCAAGCGCTAGGACGGTCCAAAGATGCTGCCAAAGTGCTCCTCACGCCTGATGCTTTCCCCTTCCTCGATGTCCTTTTTGCTCGGGTGCAGGGATCGACACTCATTGCGCCTGTAGAACATGCTACCAGTTGGCGAAATGCCACTGTCGATTCACTCCTATCTTCAGTAGAGACTGCGCGCGATACTTTCCGAATGCGGGCGAAGCTGCTCCGTGTAGCATTTCGGCTTTTGCTCCGAGTCCGCCAATTTATGTTGGTGCATGGGCATAAGACCGCTCAGGGTGACCAAACGGTACCCGATTTGATGTGCTTGGCGTTGCGAGGACGTCTGGGCAGTGTATACGGACATTTGTGTTCTGTGGTCAAGTGTGTGAATTTTGGTTCACTCTACGAGGGTAGCTGATTGAGCTGTTGTTGATCTCTATAGGAGACTGACCGCAGCGCAACTTGAGGACTTTGTGCGGGTAGTGCACGATTTCTTCGGGGATGTCCCCGAGGACGTAAAAGCGGAGGAAGACGAAGTCATTTCGCGCGTGGAAATAGCACATCAGATGCTTTGCCGGGATGGAAGCGCTCAGGAAATATCTGGTCCGTTCGGAAACTGGCTGTCAGAATATTTCAAGTGTGCACCACAGTTATTATTGCGGTTGATTGATCTAAAGTTTATCACCAGGTTGCGCATAGTTGCGCTGGAAGACGCCCCGTTATGGGACATCTGGTACACCGGCTCGACGCCATTTCCTTCCGAGGTACTCGATGACTAAACCTTGCTATTAAATGGATGCAAGCTAATTCGTTCCCTCTTTTTTCATTCCAGCTGATCAATCCATCGCCTCGCGCCTCCATCCTCGCGGGATTGGTCCATCCCCAGGACTACATGTCTCCCGGACAACGGAGTGGGGATGACGAGGATGATGACCTGCCCGACATAAGTATCCTATTCAAGGGCTACCTGGAAAGTGCGAAGATGATCAATGTCTATGACTGGTTTGAGTCATTCGTGGTCTTCTTGGAAGCTCGGAAGCGGCGTGTTGGAAAGAGTCGTATTCCTGATGGTGCGAGTGGAACCTCTAGGACGCCATCGACGAAGAAGGGAAAACAGAAGCAGGTCGAGGTCGAGGTCGTTGATGAGGGCGCGGGAGAAGATGAGGAATGGCTCATGGAGGTACAAGCGCGGTTTATCCGTGCCCTTCAGGAGCTAGATTACCTCGGATTCGTCAAGCATACTGGGAGAAAAGCGGATCATGTCATGCGGACTGTTTTCGACTCTCCAGAATGATGGAGTGGGTGCTATTGTTTCTTCTGATTCTCGACGACCATTTTCGTGCTACTGTGGGAGAGGTTTGTGTAGAAAATAAATGACATACTGTCCAAATGCTGTCTGTCATCTCAGGCGTGGAAATAATTTGGCTTACCGGGTCCCGTGTCCGTTGCTATGCATCCTTGAAGCTTGAATCATTAAATGCGAAAGTGGTATCGCTGGTATGTAGGTGAGTGTTCTCCCCCGGGCCCCGTCACTCGTGAATATTCATCTGCTACAGATGGGGGGTCCATGATGGTCCATGTTTTTCACGAAACACCTTCCTGTTGTTTGTCATCTGGACGACACAAGTTACCGACTTTCGTGCGTATGCGCCGAGAAGGCGATCCCATAAGATGCGGAACAGTACTATTCATGCGGTTGCTGTAGAAATTGCGCTGACATCGGATTCGTACTGGAGAATACAATGAGTTTACTTTCAAGAATTTCCGATCGTGCACACGGGATGTCAGAGGTGTCAAACATGAGACATTTTGAGCGCCCGGCATCAGCCGACATTGAGTTAAGTTACATAATATTTACCGTTTACGTCGACATCATTGATTTGCGCGGCGCTGAAGAAGTCAACAAGACACCATCATTACTCTCGCCTGTGAGGGCTGCCCAGAGCTGACCCAGCGAAATGCGTGAGTTCATCACCAAGGACGCAGATTCACAAGCAACTTGAAACACAGATTTTAAATTTAAACACAGGCAGTTGTTCAGGTGAAATTCTCTCAACTGTTTCGTGCGCTTACAGTATGATCTATTAATGGCTGATCTGAGCTAGTACCATGTGCAGTGAGTGACCTAACTAGGCACAGGGGACAATCGGGACAGAATTACTCGGACGCTGGCTGCTGTCACCTTGTGATTATTTTTTCCTCCCAAGGTTTGATTTAAAAAGTTCGAACTCCGTTGACTGTCTTTCCCTTTGCTCACCCAGGCTCACCCTCTCTATAACTCTTTTGCTTTCGTATCGATCTGCACATATATACTCTGCTTTTCACAAGCACTCCACATTCTCTTGAATAACACTCATTCCCCACAATAGAAAAAAATGTTTATCAAAGCAGTCATTTCTCTCGCCCTCGCTGCCTCCGCGCTCGCCAACGTCTTCGTGCGTATTCGTTCTTGGATTTCTTGTTGAATTGACGTGATTTACCTGCCTGTGAAGATCACCTCCCCTGTGGGAAGTACCACATTTACTGCTGGTCAGCAGGCAACTGTCTCCTGGCAAGACGATGGCACGAGTCCAAACCTCACCTCTTTCGGCCCTGCTCTCATTGGTATCTACACTGGCAATGCCGACCAACAAGTAAGTTATTGGTCTGAAGTAAATGAGATAACAGTCTCATTTTTCCCAGACATTACTGCAAACCATTAGTACCAACACTGACGTGTCGACCACCTCGTCGGTCAATTTCACTCCCGATGGGACCATTGGACCTGACAGCAATGAATAGTAAGAAACCCACCTTGTCTTGTTTACAGCCAGGTCGATTCAACTTTTTTCCAGTTTTGTTCGCTTTACGTCAATCAGCTTGACAGATGCTACGAACCCTCAATACCCTGCGGAGGCTTTCTCTGCTAAATTCACGTGAGTGATTTGTATGTCTCATCGAAGGTCACTCACCATGCGTGTTACAGAATGACTGGCATGACCGGAACGTTCAATTCTACTATCCAGGCTGAAATCAACGGACAATCGACGGCACCCATTGGCGTCCCTGCAACTTCTAGTTCTAGCGCTTCAGGTACTATGGTGACAGTTGCCACGACTTCGGCTGCTGGTGCTACCTTCGGCTCAACAACAACCCCTTCAACTTCTTCAACTTCAGCTACTGCTACCAGCACTGGCGCCGCTGGCAAGATTGGCGTCACTGGTATCACATGCTTCGTCGGCGCTGCTGCATCTCTCCTGGGTGCAATGCTTCTGTAATTTCCCTTCTTATTTTGGATTATCTCTGTTCGATGCTTCATGGGACCATTTGCTCTGATGGGACGCTCTTGACGATGTTATGTGTCAATATGGGTGGCAGTAGAGTATTCTTATAACGGGCACGGAACAACTAATTTCAATTGCTGATTTCTCTGCGTGTGTATAAGAGAACGACCGGTGAACACTATGCATGGAGGGTACTGGGTCTGACTACCAACGCCAAATATACTCGAAGGGATTCGTAAAAGTATCAGTCATGCTGCAAGAGGTTGGTGCTGGGCTACCGTGAAGTAGACATACATAGCCGTCACTGCTCTTCGGTGGCTCGGTTGGATTCCAAGGCGGTGCAATGAAGCAAAGTGAACCGTTCAGCACAACTGAAAGGATCTCCACTAGTCTCGTGGCGGCGTTTATGGCGGACAAAAAATAGGCCTGCATACTGACGCTGCTGCACCTAGCCACCACGAGGAGCTCCCCTACCTCTGCCACGCCCTCTCTTCGGTGGCCCTCCTCTGCCAATATGTGGATCAGCAGCAGGACTTTCAGGAACACGATTAGGCTGAGGGCGTTGCATAATCGTAGGGTTCCCAGGAGTGTGTCCATCCCCGCGCTGCAGAATACTGGGAACACTGGGGCTGGGAGAAGACGATGCAATGTTATCCTTAGATTTACCCTGAACATCTTTTTGCACAGCCTCGCTCGCGGGAGCCGGTTGAGCATCTTTCTCGGGTTTCCTTCCTCCGCTGGGGCCGACCGCGCCATTCAACGCGGCCTCGAAGTGTCGTCCCAGACCAACGACTGGACGTCCCCTGCGACTGGTTGGGGGTGGTGCGGCCTCTGTACTGGCAGGAGTAGGTTGTACCACTGGTTTAGGAGGGAGAGACGCAGCAAGTACTTTAGGCGCCTGCTGGCGACCATGCGAGGGGCGGCGTTGCCGAGGAACAGCAGGTGCTTGTGGAGGAGGCTTGGCTGGCAGGTTAGCATGCCCTGCAGAAGCGCCTTTCGCTGCGGAAGTAGGTGTTGGCGCGGTCTGAGCAGGAGAGCCAGCTTTCTGCGCTGCTGCGGCTGCAATAGCGGCTTTCTTCGCCTTGCGGCTGAGGGGAGCAGCAGGTTTGACTTCGGGCTGTTTCTGCGATGCTGCGGTGGGAGCGGCAGCTTTCTTCTTGACCTCTTCTTTCCTGGCAGTAGATGCGGCGGAAGTGTCCTTGTAGTGTGCATGGTTACGGAGGATAGCTTCCTTATCCTTCTGAGCTGATTTCTCCGCCTTGAGTGCTTCAAGGAGAGGCGTAGTTTTTGGCGCGGCGGGTGGTTGAGATGCTGCAACTGCTCATAAAACTGACATCAGAAATAATTTTACTGGACATCACGCGATCCTTACTCAATGCTTCAAGGGACACATGCTCGGACTTCTCAGCGTTGTTGAGCGTTTCGAGGAAAGAAACGTAATCTTCGTCTATAGATCATTTGAGTATGATGAGAATTGCACCGCTGATCCAACCGCACCTTTATCAATCGTCGCGTTTCTCGCATCGGGCTTCTTCTTCTCTGAGGGTGTCTTCTGGAACGGAGCGAACTCCACTACTGCCTGAGACTCATTGCCTGCAGCAAAGATCACTCGACTGCAACCGCGCTATGCTCAATCATCACAAACCTGCCTTGTCCCTAAAGAGATGACCATCGTATTCACGGCTGAACGTCGCCAGCACCTCCTCATTCTTGAACGCAATATACGCCCGCGACGGAACATTCTCCTGGTTTGCCCTGCCAACACACCGCAGCACCGAGTCAGTCAGTCAGTCCATCACTCACGCCAAAGCATATAGTAGCAAAACACACCTCTTGCGCAACTTCCCAGCATGATACACTTTCCAAGTGACAGAATCATCCGTGACCCATGTTTGAACGCTCTGCCAGAATATCTCCTCGGGGAGATTGGGAGGTAGGCGGCGTACGATGGTTTTTAGGCGTTCGGTTGCATTTGCTGGGGCTTGGGGCTTTGGATCTTTCTGCTTCTGTTTAGCTTGATTGCGCTTGGGTTCTGCAACGGACATTGAACTGCAATGGCGCTTGCATACGAGGGGGTCTGTAGAATCTATAGCCTTGACGGCGGGTACAGGCTTATTATGGTAATTTACTCTCACTGTACTTAAGTGCAGTCTGTGCAGACCTTTCAATGTTGACTTGACGTACAAAAGAATATAAGTAAACTTACTGTCAAACCAAACACTCCCCAGACAATATTTGTACAGTCGCACGTTCCTCACGTTCCAAATTGAATATAGTGGATAAGAACAGGGATAACGTAAACTTCGAAGAGGCTAATCAACGTCGACCCTCAGGCCTCAACTCTCGAGAGCGGTCGAAGTAGCATGCCACTGGCGTGTACTGCCCAAGTTGTATGCGTCGCAAACTTATCACCTTGCGCAATGTGGAGCGGGTGTGCAGCGTGTTCTGCATCTTTTACTCGAGTTCCCGGCTGTCCATGGACCACCACGCATAGTGACCATGCACACTGGCACTATCTTGTCCTTTCTTTTTCCTATCTTATAACGGTTTGTACGGCCGTCTTGCAATTGGGTGTTCATGCGTCAGATGCAGATTGGCCAAATATTCTCGCATAGCAAACGCCCATCATTCAATAATCAAAGCCCACTCTCACCACACAGATCCAGGCGATGAATACATTATCCAAAAAACCGAAGGATGGAAGCTCGAGACAGTCGAAGGTAAGAAGGCACATATCTAAGAGTTTCCCCGTGTGCTGACTCTAACATAGATTAATTCCAAACACCAAGCAGACCTCTTCCGATACCAACCTGAAGGGGTCACAGGATGACAGCGCGAGCCAACTGCTACCACTATGGCATCAATCCTACAAAAGACCTGGTTTGCATTGACCTGGCTGAAGTCATTCTTGAAACTATCGCTAACATCTTCTAGTTCTTGTACAGGTAGCCCTTTATCCTTGGTCTATACAGTCGGTTAACAAGAGCGAGTTTGATTTCTTAGCGATAGTCAACAAATGCGAGACAATCAGAAATATCTTTACATGGGCGACTCGGGATGCTACCGCAGACAATCTGCGATAATATTTGGAGAATTCTTTATCGCAGCTTTGCTTGTGAGCAAAACTGTTTTCACCCCTATTTTGCGCTCAGCACGTGTTCTGAAAGTGTTTGATTGCTGACATACCCAGGTTGGACCCCTCACTGGTGTTGCAATACTTTCTATGTAATACTGCAGCAGTACTGAGTATTGGGGTCACCGTTTATTATGCATGGTTCGGCGTTCACAATCGTATTCAAACACGCGATCCCACATCTCTCCCAAGTGCATAAGTCGTGAGTGGTCTCGGGGCCGGGCATGGCTCGTACACTCAGAGGACCGACAGCTGTAAATGCCAGGAGAAATATCGTCAAGTGCTTCATCTAGATCATCAATATATTAAGTCGGATCTATAGGTTAGTGAGATGACACCGACCGTCAGAAAGTGCGAGTCTTTCAAGCTAAGTGCAGGTTTGTTTTTTCGTTGGTGGTCCGTCAGTTCTATGCTCGCGCGCCTTATAGCTGCTGCCCGAATATTATTAATCCGCAAGTTCGCAACCACGCGTAGTCTCTCCTAGGCAGACCCGACGCAAAATGTATTGATCCTGAAAAACAAATACACAACGGTAGAGGCTAAATCGAATGCCAGTCGAGTGTGCCGCAGGCTCGCAAGGACTGATTACTATCACTATTAAAAACACTCCACGAGGTCATAAGTATAACGCCGGTCCCCTAGATTTTCAAATTCGCTCGAGAAACACGGACTTACGACATTGGTACTTCGACGGGTGAAGTTTGTACGGACACTGAGTTTACGAGTCGAATGGCAGGTAACTTCGCAAAGTATAAATGAACGAGCAATGGGAAGATATAAGCGCTCAACGTTCGTCATCCCCCAACACACTCCTAACCTCACCCTACAGGCTTGGCGCCTTCATCCAGCGCTTCGAAGAGCCTTCCTGCATGGTCCGCTGGGATGCCACACTCTGCATCCATTATCATGACCCAACTCCCCACTTGAACGCACATCAAGCGCAGTCACAACCGGCATCGTGAAACCTCCAGACGTTGGACCCAAATAACACCAAAACACCTACAGACGTGCAAGTATGCTCGAGTAACCACCAATGCGTTCGTTTTGGCGCTCATGGCTGCGCAGGCTGCTGGCCCGCTCGGGGGACCTATTCTGTTCACCCTTTATGCGCTCGAGCCTACCTTGGGAAGTAGCAAATATGTGAGTAATGGATCGACTATCCTCATAGCAAGGATGGTATATAAATACAAGGATATGAATTCTTGGCACCAAATGAGTAACTCAACGAAGCTCCAGACATAATCATAATTCGCATGTCTCGTGTGGCAGAGCACTCGACACATGGTCGTGCTACACGTCACCGCCACCGCCAGTTGACACGTGAGTGGGATCCTGGAAAGCAATTGTAGTTATGCCAGTTCCTGCCTCGGTGTTGGCCACGAGTTCAGCATGATATTCTCGAATGCTCAGAATGAGGCGGGGGCCTAGTACGAATATCTGTATGGAAAAAGAAATTTCGGTAATGCCAGAGTAAATTTGGACCCCCACAGAGGTTGAGTTCTATAGAAATGATAAGTGGTCAAATGTAGATATCAGTAGTACATTGGCATACCGAGATCTTTGGAGACATCGAGCCGATGATGAAGCAAGAAACAGTAACAAAGCTGGCACGGAATGTCAGCACAGCGAAGATAATCGCATCCAGATTACGAACTCACAATGCGAAGTAAAGCACGTGAGTTTTTATTAACACTGTCAAATAGTCTCTGATAGTTTGTCCTGTTGATCTGGATCGCTGCAATTCGCAGATGTGTTTTGCAGCAACCCTAAGTGCAAGATACAGTGCAAGGACCTCCCACACACTGCCAAGTATCCAAGTTACTGCTACCAGCCCAGCTAAGTCGACCCCCCCCGTGTTGACACACTGATAGGTGCCAGAGAGGACGAACTCCTCTGTGATACGTCTCATGGGCCTGATGTATTTAAGACATTCATTTACAATTAAAGCTCACCCCATGAATAATGGTTGTGTTGTATTACTACGATCACTACACTGGTGATCGTGAGAGCCATGAAGACTACAACAAGAAAGGCGAGCATGGTTCTGGATCGCTGATACATGGCATGCAACCGAATGATCATAATGGCTTGTGTAATATGTTAGTCAAGTCAAGTATTAAGGTACTACACCTGAAATAGCTCACCACCCAGTGCAGTATTTTCGACTGTAGAGATACACGATTGTGCGATGGAAATGATATTACCTATATATATAAACCCAGTCGATGATGAGGCTTGGAGTACTAAATGATTTAAATGAACTCACAGCTACTGCAGTCATGATATATATCGAACCAACAAACTGATCTAGAATCTCACTCACCCCTTGATAGAGGTACAGTGAGTTGGATAGGAATGGCAAGCTCATCAGTTGTACAATACTACTCACAAAATACGTCGCGGAGACTGATGGGAGATTCCCTGTATGCGGCCGGTTAGAATAAATGATCAGTGTATCCGAAGAGACATACCCAGCATGGTGATGCTGATCGTGAGAGATGGTTTATTAGCGCAGTGTCAGCTTGTTAGCCTTTGCGAACGTACAAAGAGTATAATATTCCACCGTAACGCACCTGGAATATTTTGGGAGTTAGTACAATCTGTCGATTTTGCTTATAACATAAGATGCTTACACAGAGATACAGAACTGTCACGAGGGAAAAATGGTGCTCCTACCCCATATTGACTTATCATGTTAACCACCTGATACGGGATATTGCTCACCCAGACTAGCTCGAGCTATAAAATCATTCTTAGTGAGATGGCTGCTCCAGTAATGACCAACCAACCTCTTGTCCAAATGTCAGTGCTGAAGCATATCATTGGGACATCAGCATTTCAACAATCCCCCCGGCAGGGATTACTATTTTCTCACCCCAATCGTATACTAGCATAGCAGAGGAGGCGACTGCAGAGACCACAGTCAAAGATAGAGTGAGATATCACCAATCCATCATTCAACTTGCCCACCACGAACCTGTGACATAGCTGGACGTCAAACTGAAATCGATCGTGGGCCACCAACTAGGATCATTTGAGACTAGGGTCATATTCGAGGGATTGCCAGTGATTGCCAGTGAACTCGATGTGCGTATGATATAGCAATGTCACTCATGCTAGATATACCATCGATCCGTGGGATATCAACGACATTTAATCAATTCGCATGATGACCAATGTGACGACGCTCTGCCACAAGGTCATCAGATCAGGCGCATCAGAGGACTGGTGAGCCGCAGATATCGTCATATATGCGGATATATGATCATATATAGAAAAGGTTTTCGTTATATTGGAACATAAAGTCATATCAAGCCATGTATAACGTCGGAAAACCACCACAATCAACGTAATGCACACTGGGGAGACTCACGAAATCTCAGATGGGCCGCCAGTGGCGGATAAGGGCCGCAGCGAGAAGATCTTGATCATGACAAAGAGGGAACAACTGTCTTCCTTCTATCAAGGTCTGACTGCGGGAGGCTATGAGCATTGAGCAGACTAGTACCGTTGAAGGTTCACATATTGCAAGTGTGATTGTCAAATGGACCATATATTTAATTGTTGTCATTTTCATTCCTTCAATCAACGTATTAGTGCTGTATTTCATCCAAGGGTTCCCGAGCTCACCATGACATCATGATATCTAGTCACTTTCTAGTGCGTTGGTGGGACACAATATCAACATTACGGGATCGTGAGGGAATGTCTTGGCCCAAGGATGCGCATAGGTTGGACAAACGTGTGTGCTTTAACCCGTTTTTGCCTGGCAGTGGTCACGGTTGCGCCCATCCCCGGTTAGACTTGTAACCAGTCTGAATATTTTGCGTCAATTTGAGAAGGTGAGAATTTTTTGACGTAGTCAGAGGTCGAACTCGGAGTGATTTGGCAGGCGAAGCCAGGAGTTTGAAATTTGGCCGATGCCGGTCGTGCCGATTTGGGTAGTCATTGTATTTGGACAGCGTTGACCATACAAAGTTCCTTCATTCGCATCGTACAAAGTATTGTATGCCTCTCACTGATCATAACACATCGAGCAGTACTAAATGTTAACTAGGACAACCAAATGATACCATTACATGCATTATACACACCCATGATACAGCCTGAACCTTTGGTATGCTCGGATGGTCAATCCTTCCAGCCTGGACATCAGTTCTCGCTGTCCTCAAGATAATTCGTGGATTGCGGATGACGGTTATGGACCTCATGTTGCACTCGATCTCACAAAGACCCTCCATGACAACTTGGAGGGAAGGTTTTTTTCGGAGCAAGGCGCTTGTGCAATTTCTTAATGTGTTGGGCACCGATGAGCGAGCAACTTCAGGCAACTTCGTGTCAGTTTACGACCCCTTGCTATTGTAATCACTGGGGAAAAAAAGACATTACACGAAGTGAGAATGTGGCGCGAACCTCGAGATTCGCACCAAATGTTTGCGACATTCTAATCAGGTTACGAAGAAATGAAAATGCAAAGAGAATGATCACATTTTTACTATATTTTTATCGTATTCTGATCATGTTCTGGAGGACATTCTCATTTGTTATAATCTCGAAGCTCTTTTTGACCACAGCGGGTTCACGCACATATACATGCAGCTTTATTGCAGTTGGATCGATGAGACCATATATAGCGCTAGCTGCGCACACACTAACTCGCAAAGTGAATGTCATTGATAGATCTACATACACAGCTCGACCAGCGCGATATCCTCCGGCCTCGATCATACACCATGAAACCATCAGAAGGCCAATGCCTACATCCGACGCGCCGTAAAAGTCCTAAGGCCATGGCTACTATATTATGCAGCAACTACTAGTACCACGTCGTAGCTAACACCCATAATCGACAACATCGATGTTAACATTGTGGTGTGAAGACAAGGAGGGACATGTAGTAGGGTAGAGGGTTTTAACTTTGAATTCCGCATTCAAGTCCAGCTGCATATAAGAATATGGTGAGAATGGCATGAGGATACGAGAATATGTACCATATTGTCATTTCGCGGTTATGTAGTTAAAATACAGTGATAATGTTGATAGAATCTAAGGTTCGTGCCACATTCCCATCGGTCCATAATCTCTTTTTTCCCCCAGTGAATGGTTGTTGACGAGATTGACGCCGAGATGGAGGCCATTTTTCACATGTCATCAAAAGATGTCACCCCTGAACTACTCCTCTCATTAAATCTCGACATGTTGTTGACAGAGCCATCACAAGAAACCACTCCATTGCTATGTCGCATTCTTCTGTCAGCTATGCAGACGGTGCAGAGCTGTGAAGGAGCGCACGGAACTCATGGTTAAAACTTAACATATTATACAGTCTGAACGTTGAACGACGGTAGACGCATAAGTTGTACTGCATGCGATCGAGTACCACCGGCACGACCGGCACCTGCTAAATTTGAAACTCCTCGCTTCGCCCTGCCACGCCACTAGTACTCCGAGATCGACCAGCCTGGCTACACCACTCGAGTATCCGTGGTAGTATACGCCAGGCTGGTCAGGAGCCTAGTCACCGGTAGGTTCATGATAGAAACCTCCAACTGGGCGGCGTAATCATATATGTCGGAAGACATAATTTCTCTCAGGACACGTCGGAAAAGTTCATTGCCAGATGCATGTGATGCAAAATTGGGCGTCCGGACTCCGATGGTAGTTCTGGCATGTACTATGTAGTTACTCAAGACCGTCGTCCCTTAGGCCTTAGGCCTCAACTGTTAGGCCAAAAGGCAGTTATAATCAAAGCTCAAGCTTGATTACTGCAGACAGTATTTATGATGATTATGGGAACTCAGGTAAGCCAGCGGGCTTACAGAAACTGATGTATGTAAAAGCTTCCCTCCCTCCCACTCAGTGTCAAGTCTATAAGTGCAAATGAGTACTTTTCCAAATATACATCGCTGTGTGGCAAATCACGATGCCAAGGTGACCCAAGTTATAAAGTCTCACTTCGCGGTGTATCCAGGCGAAATTCATTAACTTCTTGAAAATCATTTTCTTGCCCACTCAATAACATGATCATGATGCACCAAGCGCACGCTCATTGTTGAGTTTCTCCCCTACTAAATGGTGAAGGCCTACGGGGTTGCTGCATGCTTGTGCAAATTGCAATACTCCAACGTTGGGTTTCACGTCACCCCTGACGAGCAGCTGCAATTTCAAATTTGGCCGTGTCTGCCCTTGGCCGCCAGTCCAGAGCAAAGGACACATCGAGCACAGTCACAACCGGCATCGTGAAACCTCCAGACGTCGGACCCAAAAAACGTCAAAACACCTACAGACGTGCAAGTATGCTCAAGTAACCACAAATGTGTTCATTTTGGCGCTCATGGCTGCACTCGAGCCTACCTTGGGAAGCAGTAAATATGTGAGCAATGCATCGACTATCTTCATAGCAAGGATGGTCTATAAATACAAGGATATGATTTCTTAGCACCAAATGAGTAACTCGACGAAGCTCCAGACATAATCATAATTCGTATGTCTCGTGTGGCAGAACACCCGACACGTGGTCGTGCTACACATCACTACCAGTTGATACGTGAGCGGGATCCTGGAAAGCAATTGTAGTTATGCTAGTTCCTGCCTCGGAGTTGGCCACGAGTTCAGCATGATATTCTCGAATGCTTAGGATGAGGCGGGGGCCTAGTACAAACATCTGCACGGAGAAGGAAATTTGGAGAATGCCAGAATAAACTTGGACCCCCACAGAAGTCGAGTTCTATAGAAATGATAAGTGGTCAAATGTAGATGTCAGTCACAGATTGGCATACCGAGATCTCTGGAGACATCGAGCCGAGGATGAGGCAAGAAACAGTAGCAAAGCTAACACGTTCAGAATGTCAGCAGACGGAAGATAATCACAATCAGATTACGAGCTCACAATGCAAAGTAAAGAACGTGGTTTTTTATCGACACCATAAAACAGTTTCTGATGATTTGTCTTGTTGTTCTGAATCGCTGCAATTCGCGGATATGTTTTATAGCGACCCTAAGTGCAAGACACAGTGCAAGGACCTCCCACACGCTACCAAGTATCCAAGTTACTGCTATCAGCCTAGCTGAGTCGAGCTCCTCCATGTTGACACACTGATAGGTGCCAGAGAGGACGAGCTCCTCTGTGATACGTCCCATGAGCCTGGTTTGCTTAAGCCGTTCATCACAATTAAAGCTTACCCACTAAATAATGGCTGTGTTGTATCGCTGTGATCACTATACTGGTGATCGTGAGAGCCAGGAAGATTACAACAAGAAAGGTGAGCATGATTCTGGATCGCTGATACATAACATATAACCGAATAATCATGATGGCTTGTGTAATATTTTAGTCAAGTCTGAGGCATTGCACCTAAAGCAGCTCACCACCAAGTGCAGTATTTTCGACCGTAGAGATACATGATTGTGCGATGTCAATGATGTTACCTAAAAAACCAGTTACCAATGAGCCTTAGAACACTAAACGATGTATATGAACTCACAGCTACTGCAGTCATTATATCGAACCAACCAGCTGATCCAGAATCTCACTCACCCCTTAATAGTGGTACAGTGAGCTGGATAAGAATGGCAAGCCTATCAGTATGTAATACTACTCACTGAATCTGTCACCGAGACTGATGGGAGATTCCCTGCATGTGGCCGGTCAGAATAGAGGATCAGTGTATCTGAAGAGACATACCCAGCATGGTGATGCTGATTGCGAGAGATGGCTTATTAGCGCAATGTTAGCTTGTTGGCCTTGCGAACGTACAAAGAATATAGTATTCCACCGTAGCGCACCTGGAATATTTTTTGAGTCAGCACGATCGGTCCACTGTGCTTATAGTATAAGCTGCCTACACAGAGATACAGAACCGTCACGAGGGAAAAATCGTGTTTCTGCCCCATATTAACTCACCATATTATCCATCTGATACGGGATGCTCCTCACCCAGACTAGCTCGAGCTAAAACAATATTCTTAGTGAGATGGCTGCTCCAGCAATGCACCAACCAACCTCTTGGCCGAACGTCAGTGCTGAAGCATGTCATTGGGACATCAACATCTCAACAATCCCCTCAACAGGGATTATTTGCTCACCCCAATCGTATACTAGTACAGCAGAGGAGGCGACTGCAAAGACCACAGTCAAAGATAGAGTGAGAAATCACCAATCCATCATTCGACTTGCCCATCACGAACCTGCAACATAGCTGGACGTCAAACTGTAATCGATTTGTGGCCACCAACTAGGATTGTTTGAGACTAGGGTCATATTCAAGGGATTGCCAGCGATTGTTAGTGGACTTGATGTGCGTATGATTTAGCGATGCCACTCCGAGTCGTACTAGATATACCACAAACGTGGGATGTCATCGACATTTTGCATGATGGTCAACATGATGGCACCCAGCCACTGGGTCATCAGATCAGTGTCGGAGAAGGGCTGTAGTGAGAAGACCTTGATAAAGAGGGATCGATTGTCTGACTACCTAGGAGCAGACTGTTTGAGGTTTCACATACTCCAAGTGTGATTATCAAACAGACCATATATTGAATCGTCATCATTTTTCGTTCCTTCAATTAACATAAGTTAGTGTTGCGTTTTATCCAAGGGTTCCTGAGCTCGCCAAATCTATTTCGAGCTCCGCCTTGGTGGGACACAATATTAATATCAACATGGCGGGGCGCTGGGGCCACAAGCGAAGGTCTTGGTGCGCATGAACATGTGGCACAGGTCAGACAACCGTGTTTGTTTTAACCCGCTTTCAGTCGCAGTCACAAATAAAACATTGCGCCCGTCGACTAGATTCGTGACGGAGGCTCCAACTGGTAATTATGATGATGCAAGTCAAAAAGCACATGGTAGTTTCTCTCAGGAAAAGTGTCACGCGGGCTTTGCCGTACTTTCTACACACATTAAGCACGAGATACCGCCGGCATCGGGTGCTATGGCGTCTACATGTCATGCTGTGTTGTTGCCGCATGTTCTACTCAGTGCTGTGGCGACCTCTGCTTCATTTCACGGCGTTGTTAGACCACAAACTTCGACGACACCATTGACTTCCTCTTCCCACCAATTCCAGAAGATTATATTCTTTTCCCCCCTCAACGTCTATGTTGATGCATATTGAACAATAAGGTTTCCGGGCGATTTTTGTAAGTTTCGCAACTTGCAAGTGATATCAATCACACATTTCACTTACGAAGCCATGTAGAACCTTATTTTAGTGCGGACAGCCTGAAAGAAGCTGAGCAGACTCCATTGAGCGCACCAGAACACACACACGACTATCTCCTGGAGTATGTAACCTCTCGGTAGCACGTGTGCGCGTCGTCGTGATGCATTGTCGCTTCCTCAAAGTCTAACTTCTCAATACATTTGAAAGCCACTGCATCCTCCGTATTCCATACGTTTTCACCCCTATTTGCGCTCAGCACGTGTTCTGAAAGTGTTTGATTGTTGACATACCTGGACCCCTCATTGGTGTTGCAATACTTTCTATGTAAAACCGCAGCAGTACTGAATTTTGGAGACACCGTCTATTATGCATGGTCCGACGTTCACAGTCTTCGTTCCTACACACTTGATCCCGCATCTCCCCCAAGTGCATAAATCCTCAGTGGTCTCGGGGCTGGGCATGGCTCGTACACTAAGAGGACCGACAGCTGCAAACATCAAGAGAAAGATTGTTAGGAGATCCATCTAGATTATCAATGTCTTGAGTCGGATCTAGTATAAGTTAGTGAGGTGACACTGACCGTAAGAAAGTGCGAGTCTTTCAAGCTAAGTGCAGAATTGTTTTTTTTTCGTTGATTGTCCGTCAGTTCTATGCTCGCGCGCCTTATAGCTGCTGCTCGAATATTATTAATCCGCAGGTTCGCAACCACGCGTAGTCTCCCCTAGGTAGACCATGACCCAACGCAAAATGTATTGATCATTAAAACAAATACACAAGGGTAGAGGCTAAATCAAATGCCAGTCGGGTGTGCGGAAGGGTCGCAAGGACTGATTACTATCACTATTAAAAAAAATCCACGAGGTCATAAGTATAACGCCGACCCCCTAGATTTTCAAATTCGCTCGAGAAACACGGACTTCGTTGGTACTTCAGCAGGTGAATTTTGTACGGACGCAGGGCCTACGAGTCGAATGGCACCAGGCAGGTACAGGAGTTGCAATTATGCAAGCGTGTTTGTGTAAGTTTCTATACCTTCTTCGCAAAATATAAATGATGAACGAACAACGGGAAAATATATAAGCGCCCAACGTTCGTCACCCCCTAATACATTCCTAACCTCACCCGGCAAGCTTGACGTCTTCATCCAGCGCTTCGAAGAGCCTTCCTGCACGGTCCGCTGGGATGCTACCTTCACCATCCATTATTATGACCCAACACCGAATGCACATCGAGTGCAGTCACAAGCAGCATCGTGAAACCTCCAGATGTCGGACTCAAATAACACCAAAACACCTACAGACGTGCAAGTAAGCTCGAGTAACCACGAACACGTTTGTTTTGGCGCTCATGGCTGCACAGGCTGCTGGCCCGCTCGGGGGACCTATTCTGTTCACCCTTTATGCGCTCGAGCCTACCTTGGGAAGCAGTAAATATGTGAGCAATGCATCGACTATCTTCATAGCAAGGATGGTCTATAAATACAAGGATATGATTTCTTAGCACCAAATGAGTAACTCAATGAAGCTCCAGACATAATCATAATTGTATGTCTCGTGTGGCAGAACACCCAACACGTGGTCGTGCTACACGTCACCGCCAGTTGATACGTGAGCGGGATCCTGGAAAGCAATTGTAGTTATGCTAGTTCCTGCCTCGGAGTTGGCCACGAGTCCAGCATGATATTCTCGAATGCTTAGGATGAGGCGGGGGCCTAGTACAAACATCTGCACGGAGAAGGAAATTTGGAGAATGCCAGAATAAACTTGGACCCCCACAGAAGTCGAGTTCTATAGAAATGATAAGTGGTCAAATGTAGATGTCAGTCACAGATTGGCATACCGAGATCTCTGGAGACATCGAGCCGAGGATGAGGCAAGAAACAGTAGCAAAGCTAACACGTTCAGAATGTCAGCAGACGGAAGATAATAACAATTAGATTACGAGCTCACAATGCAAAGTAAAGAACGTGGTTTTTTATCAACACCATAAAACAGTTTCTGATGATTTGTCTTGTTGTTCTGAATCGCTGCAAATCGCGGAGGTGTTTTACAGCGACCCTAAGTGCAAGACACAGTGCAAGGACCTCCCACACGCTACCAAGTATCCAAGTTACTGCTATCAGCCTAGCTGAGTCGAGCCCCTCCATGTTGACACACTGATAGGTGCCAGAGAGGACAAGTTCCTCTGTGATACGTCCTATGAGCCTGGTTCGCTTAAGCCGTTCATCATAATTAAAGCTTACCCACTAAATAATGACTGTGTTGTATCGCTGTGATCACTATACTGGTGATCGTGAGAGCCAGGAAGATTACAACAAGAAAGGTGAGCATGATTCTGGATTGCTGATACATAGCATATAACCGAATAATCATAATGACTTGTGTAATATTTTAGTCAAGTCAAGTATCGAGGTACTGCACCTAAAGTAGCTCACCACCCAGTATAGCATTTTCAATCACAGTGATACACGATTGTGCGATGACAATAATATTACCTAAATAAACCAGTTACTAATGAGCCTTGGAGTACTGAACAATTTAAATGAACTCACAGCTACTGCAGTCATTATATTGAACCAACAAACTGATCTAGAATCTTACTCACCCCTTAATAGGGGTACAATGAGTTCAACGAGTAGGAATGGCAAGCCCATCAGTACATGATATTACTACTCACTACATCTGTTACTGGGACTGACGGGAGATTTCCTGTATGAAGCCGGTTAAGATAAATGATTGGTTTAGGTGAAGAGACATACTAAGCAAGGTAATGCTGATCGTAAGAGAGGGCTTATTAGTGCAGTGTCAGCTTGTCAGCCAGGAGCCTTGCAAACGTACAAAGAGTATAATATTCCACCGTAGCGCACCTGCAATGTTTTTGGAGTCAGCACAGTCGGTCTATTGTGTTTATATTATTAGCTGCTCACACAGAGATACAGAACCGTCACGAGGGAAAAATGGTGTTTCTGCCCCATATTGACTTATCATGTTATCCATCTGATACGGGATGCTCCTCACCCAGACTAGTTCGAGCTAAAAAATCATTCTTAGTGAGATGGCTGCTCCAGTAATATACCAACCAACCTCCTGGCCGAACGTCAGTGCTGAAGTATATCATTGGGACATCAATGTCTCAACGATACCCTCAACAGGGATTATTTGCTCACCCCAATCGTATACTAGCACAGCAGAGGAGGCGACTGCAAATACCACGGTCAAAGATATCACCAATCCATCATTCGACTTGCCCACCACGAACCTGTGACATAGCTGTACGTCAAACCGTAATCGATTTGTGGCCACCAACTAGGATCATTTGAGACTAGGGTCATATTCAAGGGATTGCCAGCGATTGTTAGTGGACTTGATGTGCGTGTGATATTGCAATGCCACTCATACTAGATATACCACAAACGTGGGATGTCATCGACATTTTGCATGATGGTCAACATGATAGCACCCAGCCACAGGGTCATCGAATCAGTGGCGGAGAAGGACTGTAGTGAGAAGACCTTGACAAAGAGGGATCGACTGTCTGACTACCTAGGAGCAGACTGTTTGAGGTTTCACATACTCGATTATCAAACAGACCATATATTGAATCGTCATCATTTTTCGTTCCTTCAATTAACATGAGTTAGTGTTGCATTTTATCCAAGGGTTCCGGAGCTCGCCAAATCTATTTCGAGCTCTGCCTTGGCGGGACACAACATTAATATCAACATGGCGGGGCCTCAAGCGAAGGTCTTGGTGCGCATGAACATGTGACACAGGTCAGACAACCGTGTTTGTTTTAACCCGCTTCCAGTCGCAGTCACAAATAAAACATTGCGCCCGTCGACTAGATTCGTGACGGAAGCTCCAACTGGTAATCATGAGGATGCAAGTCAAATAGCACAGTAGTTTCCCTCAGAAACGCTGAAAAGCTCTCGGTGGTCATGCGGGCTTTGCCGTACTTTAATTAGTAAGCCACTCTACAAGCTATGTTGGTCCCCTTCGGAAGTTCGAACCGTACCGTATATATGGCGAGCTTGTAAAACCAACTTTCTTGCCTATGAAAATGGCGGTGCAAGCTCGTTCATGAGTCCCCCACGAGATGCCACGAAGGGGTTGCGTGATCGTGCAATACTCCAACATCGAGTTTCATTCAGGTCCCTCCACCAGCAGCTGCCATCTGGCTGGTGTCTGCCTTCGAGTCCAGAACACACTAGAGCGATCATAACTCGGGCCTACCGGAGAATCGGGCGGAGATTCAAGATCCCCGCAGACATATGCGAAGATAGAGAACTCATGCTCCAACTTCAAAGTCTGAGGTCTCTTGGAGATATCGTGATGATCAATATGTAGGATATTGAGAGTCAAATGTACTTTCACTAAATCTGATGAAGATAGCACCTGTCGTCAACCAGTTGATAGCTAATATGGTATCATCAACAAACAAATGCATCAAAAACAATACAATAAAATGTCAGGTGTTGCCATCGGCAAATCATGAAACGTCTCTGGAAGGGTATTCAAAGAGAAAATAAAGGTATCGCGGTCACAACCCTCTAACCTCTACACCACCAACACTCTAGAATACAAGAGCACCAGCTAAGGCAAGAACAAGTCCACCAGCCAATGAGGCTGAAGCACCGGAGCGGATGGCAGCGCTAGATGGGGTGGACGACGGGGTCGAGCTGGCGGTAGTGCCACTGTGGGTGCTCGTGCTAGAGGAAACAGTAGAGGGCGAAGTTGACGTGGCAGATGGGACAGTGATGGTTGACGTGAAGCTACTTGAAACGATAGTAGACGTGAAGCTACTTGAAACGACAGTAGTAGAAGTGGCAACTGACCCAGAGCTAGAACCACCTGTAGAGGTAGAATTAGCTGCTGAGGTCGAAGATCCAACTATGGAGGGTGTGGTCGAACTACCTCCAGTCGTCGAACTACCTCCAAGTGACGAAACTCCAGTTGAAGTGCCTGAAAATGTCGAAGATCCAGATATGACAGTGCTGCTAGAGGTAGTAGAACTACCTGAACCAGTCATGCCGCTAAGGCTGTGAGGTGCATTGTCATCGATATGATATTGAACAAAGTAAAGGGCACTGACGTAAAAGTACCAGACCAGCCCTGGTAGCTGATGCTGGTTGAGGTGAACACCAGGTAGCTGCATCGATCATTAGATGCAACTCATGTTGAAATAAAAGTTGGACACACTAGCCGCCATTGTCACCGGCAGATGGGTTAGGCTGTACAATTATGCTCGGTGATTAGAGAGGTGATAAATATGAAATGAAAGACACATACAGTGAACGAGAAGGAAGTCGTGTCCGCAACGTTGACGGACGTTAGCGACTGCACGAGGGCCTGCGAGACAACATGCGTGAGTAAAGTCCACTGGGGCTGCGACCTCCTTACCATCTCGCCGTTGTATAAGCCAACAGTACATTCTCCAATGTCACTCAGGAGAGGGCTCTGACCGTCGTCAACCCAATCCACTTCGCAGGACTGACCTCCACTGCAAGTAGTTGATTGTACCGGGTTTGTCACCTGTTTGAAACACAAAAAAAGTCAGAAAAAAAATAGAGAATGGCGCGACGACTAACATAGACGGCGGCTTGAACGAAGGCAAGACGCGTGGAAACAAGAAGAGCGAGAGAAGCAAGAGTCTTGAAAGCGGACATCGTAAAAGGGGCTTGAATTAGGATCTTGGTACTTAGTACAGGCAAATTTTTTTGGAGCTGGTGGGATACAAAAGCAAAAGCTGAGAGAGCGTAATGAAAGAACGTTGAATTTATGGGCCCAGGGAAGCGAGCAACGTTGCAACCGTGAATGGGATGGATGTTGATAATTTACACAAAGAATCTGAGACTTCGATTCCTTTACGTATCTTAGTTGCAGAAGTTGATAATTTCTCACGTTGAATCCCGTTCCAATTGATTTCCCAGTTTCAAACAGAATCCTTTGATGACATTGAAGCCTTGAGGTCATGATGCGGCATACATACTAACTCCGTTCAGGATAAGTAGTTCACGACGAGTCGTTCCTGCTTGTCTCGGATAAGTGGTCGGGCTCGAGCACTTGCTTGGCGAAAACAACAATCAGCATGCAATTCATATCCGAACAGCCTGAGCTAGCTCGCCATTACTGACCTCCATTTGATCATCCTCTAGAAGTTCACCTCGGGGTCTCCACGAGGATCCAGCCTGTGCTAGTGAGTAGCGTCCTCTTATCCATGCCAAAGCAACCAAAGCCCCCTTCGTCGCTTCCATGTTGGATCGAGAGTCACGGTGTACTGCCATCTAAATGCCATTCAACCCGCACTACATCCGAAAGCGACAAGAAAGGGAGTCGAATTCCTACAGGTTCCTACGTGCTTCATGACACGTCATATCCGTGAGGACCTGCGTATACGTTCCTCACGGTGTTGCTGATGCTCCGAAACATACTACACCGGTTCTACACATGACCCCCTCGGCATGACAAATTCATGAGGTCCAGCACATCAACCGGTGCTAGTCGCGAGGCCGACCCTTTTCATTGACATGATCTACTCAGCCTCTGAAAGCATTGGCTGCTTAGCATAACACGGGAATTGTACTCAACATGTGTCACCGTAGCCGTGGAACGTTGCAAGTTACGCAAAATCTGGTTCCATTTGAAATGAGTCATGACCTCAACGGCAGATCAGTGTAACGCTTTCAGGCAATGGCCGCAATTCTCCGGCGGCATAAATCTCGCATATGGCACCTCACCGATCATCATTCGGCATATATGTACAACCTCTGTGGTTTCGGAGCAATGTCACAGTTTCCCAGCACATGCATGCTGCAACTGTCACGTCAGGGAAAGTACTAGTCAGGTAGGTCAAATGCATACGGCCATAACAATCGCTAAACATCAAGTACATGATGAGCGATTCTTTGAAGTCCTTCAGAGTCTCTACGATGTCGATGGAAGACTCAAGTCACATCGGAATGTATCTTATCTGCAAGGCGGGATATCCCGTCGGTGCGAATGCGGTACCTTCATCTCGATGTCGCTTTGCCACCGACCTTTGAACAATTTACGTGATAACTTCAGCGCTCTAGCACTTGTTAATCACTTTTCAAGTTTTTAGCCTTCCGTGATCTGTCTTAAATCGTCCTTTCTTTCGGACCCAATCGCCGACCTTTTAAGCTCTCGTCATCAGATCGCCACTGCGTGGCTCGTCAACGTATGACTTGTCATTCTGGAGCATACACCTTGAGTGGAATTGGCACAGGTAACCGAGAACGGGATCACGAGGTTTCGATTCCCAACATGGGGGATCCTACCTACGATGTTCCTACGTTCGGAGCCAACATCGTAACCAGTAGTAACCATGGATTTGCCATGGATAGTTGGTTGACGTCAGAAGACAGCTGGTAATCATCGGCTGACGGACATGAATATAGAACGAACTTCCCATTCCTGCAACCTCTCATTGAATTTCCTGCTCCAACCAATATACGTATGGTCTTCATGTTGTGTTGTTACAAGTTAATAGCCGACACAATGGACAAGAAAGACGGCGGTTCGGGGGCATTGCGGCCACTGGATAATTGTAGCCACAGTACTAGTGGCATCATGATATAGCTGTGGCGCATCGTAGAATAAAAAGAGTGCAATATCGAAGTTCCTGACAATCAAAAGTCGTCTTCAACGACTCTCGCATAACTCCTGCACAAGATGTCAACTACCCCAATACCAACGAGGGGTTCTGGTGATCTGTCCCAGATGTATGGCGACGACTGGTCGAACAAAGAAATCTTTCTCCAGGCCACTGGGCTACACAAAAATTCTGACCACAGTAATCCCAGACACGTCCTCATCTACTGGGTGAACGCCGCTCTTAGCGGTGGTATTGAAGTCTGGGATATTACCCAGCTCGAGATGCACGGACTCTGGCACCAGTACCATTACCCCAACGCGCTTAAAGTCAACACAAGGGAACGCTCTCGAAACCAGACAATATCCTTGGGAATATTCACACCAGAGCAACGCGAGCAACTGCTTGAGCTCGCAGCGGATGTAGAATATGATCAAATCACCACCGAAAGTCGCGTCTGGATGCGTAACCTCCTCGCGAAGATGGCGGAAGAAAAGCTCATCTCTCATCGTTTATTTAATACCATCCGAGAGGATGTGCCTCTTCCTTCTGCATGAGAAGGTCAGAGATGCGGAATTTGGTTCTCCCGAAAATGAACTCGAGGTTCCTTGATTGTTGACAGGATGTACTTGTACTATTCGATATGAACACGGTTGGACTGCTCATGGAAATCTTATCATACCACAGTCAGTACTTTGTGAACACTACATACTTATATATGTATCGTACTGCTTATTTTGTCTTAATATGTATATACTTACTATGATATCGATGTATGGATTTTATACTATATTATTTATACGCACTGTACAAATTCCTGATCTCCCGTCCCTGAGTCGTTGATGTTGAGACTGTTGTTAAGAGGAAGTAAGCTTCAAGTTTCCAGCCCATCTTCAGGGCCTCTCGTGCACGAATGGAGTGGTCTCCCACTATGCATGGCACACGTAGCAGTCAGATCTAGTCAGGCGTCGACCACGCTACAGAGCTATATATAGCGAGTCTCGAATCTCGATTGTCGTAACTTGTGGCCTAGGAAGAAACCCTTTTGGTAATTGTGCTTCTAATTCCAAACTTCTCAGTAGTGAAGTTACTCGCAACTCTGTGGACTCTGGATTCTGGACTCCAGGGGGGAATTGCCACGACAATGGCTTGGTCGAGACGAATTTGATGGGTTTACCAGATGGAGCGCTGTATCTGCGACTGTGCCTGCATGTCGAGAACAAGCCAAGAACTTCTGGTAAAGAACACTACGTAGCGCTACGTACGACAAAGCAGTACTATACTCAGCTTGATAGTTCGCTGAGTGCTTGTTTCTCAACAAATTTCACTATTGCTCGAGCGATCTTCAAAAGACCTTGGAATAGAGGAACATGACGGTATCAAACACTTGAATGAATAACATGTTGCGGCATATGACAAATTACTTAATTGTTTGCCCCCGACTAGTCGCCAAAGTGTGGGGGAAGGCGTGTTATGATCATATCAGTTTTCGATAATCATGTAATATTGAAATATCGATATGAATAAAAATAGCAAAAACAGTGGACAAATCCGGACTCGAACCGGAGACCCCCCGCACTCAGCCCATGCTAAGCGGATGTGATAACCAGCTACACCATATGCCCTACGAACAGACACCACTTCACTACGTTGATACCGTTGATATCACTCATCGGACTTGTTTCATCAATTTCATGCTTGATCGACCTGAACAACGTCCACGATGGCTGGCACGATAACGATCAAACTTGTATTCAGCGGTGGACTCGAGTTGCTATTTGGCAACGAGCGGAATCAATCAGTTCTCATCCCTCCATTTGTACCATCTGATAATTCCACGCACTCTTCTCCGTCCTCATCTTCATCTACTCCCTCATCACACAACGATACTCCTACGGGAGAGACGAAGGCAGCAGACTTGGAGTACTTGATTTATCACCTTCGTGATCATTTACTCAAAGAGCGCCCGGAATTGTTCATGGAGAACGGGACGATGTGCGTTTTATCTGTTTCTACCGGATCTTTACCTCATAGTCTCTCTAGCCGCCCAGGGATCCTTGTGCTGATTAACAACACGGACTGGGAGCTTGAAGGGGAAGGTTCCTACCAACTTTGCAATAACGATGAGATCGTTTTCATTTCAACGCTACATGGTGGATAAAATTCGTGTACCATCGAGAGAACCACGAACTATGTTGTTCATGACGTCGGGTTGGGGATAAATAAGGTCCTCTTACGGCTGGACATCCCGCTAACAATGATCGGTACGGGGCTCACTTCAATAGAAGTGGACGAAACGCGTCGTTTCGCACCCCCAGCTCACAATAGTACGCACATCGTCGCATGTACATCGCCTACTAGATATGGGCTACAATCGCACTTCCTGTCAGAAATACTAGTAGCAACACATGCGGGTGCGAGAAATGGCTAGCGCGAACAACCATCTATAGGTAAATGCTTTGGAATACAGCATCAGTCTAATCCTAAGGGAGAACGAGATTCTCACATACACAGTCGAACCGCTAAACCTTTACCGTCCTAGCCTGCCGGATATATTTCTGCATTAGCACAACCACCTTCTTGAGGTTCTGGCTCATCTTTGCCGAGATAGGAATGACATCGAGTATGCGCTCCCCGTCCGACGTCTTCACGATCATCTCCGTTTTGACGTACTCCTCGAGCCTCCGCAGCTTTTCACGTGCCTCCTCCACCGCATCCCGATCTCCTTCACCACCTAACAAGTCCGCTTTGTTCGCTATAACCATATGAGCTTTATCGCTCATTCCTGGTTGGTATTTCTCTAGCTCGTCTTTCAAATCTCTAAGCTCGTCCCATGGTTCTGGGCGAGACAAGTCCACAACATAGACGAGTGCGAGTGATCGTTCCATTGAGCGCAGGAAAGAATGACCCAGACCAACATTTTCTGATGCGCCGGATATGAGCCCAGGATTGTCTGCAACGGTGAAGCGAAAAGTCTCATGAATGTCAAAGTCGTAACCTGGTTCTATGTCAGGCCGGGGGGGATCTGGTGAATTATCTGGTAAGCGCAATGGTTCTTCAGAATTTTCCATGTCGGAAAGTTCGCGCTCCCGGAGGCGTTCCTCCTCAATAGCAGTTTCGTCGAAGATGTTTTCACCCTGAAGGGCGCCTTCGAAGGTTCCATCTTCTGCTACACGAATTACACCAACAATGGGGTTAAGTGTAGTAAACGCGTAGCCAGCAACTTCGGTCTTCGCTCGACCGCCAGTTAATGCGCGAAGAAGAGTGCTCTTGCCCGCATTCGGCATCCCGACAAGTCCAATATCCGCAAGAATCTTGAGTTCAAGGTATAACGTCATACGTTCACCCTCGTGTCCCCGCGTCGCAAATTTGGGTGAACGGTTCATGGGTGACAAGAAATGCGGATTGCCCAACCCACCATTGCCGCCCCGCGCGATGATATGTCCCAGCCACTCATGCTGGCCCATTCCAAGAGGTGCATCATCAGAAATCATGACTTCCTCTGTCTTGTCCAAGTCGAGATTGATGGGTGATAGCAGCCTCTGTTTCCTAGCCCAGCGTCTGGCTCTCTCCTCGCGGTACAGAGCTGCCTCCGCCTGTTTGAACACATCACGATTGAGATTATCATCCGCGTACCGCGGATAATGCAGCCATCTGTCATCCCGAAGCTTCGCACGACGTTCCTCGGGACTGAGTCCTTGCAGCGACTCCTCCTCCGCTTCCCATTCATCCTTCGCGCGTCGTGAGTCGCCTGGAAGAAGTTCACGTATCACTGTTCCTAGAGGAACTTTTATGATCGTTGGCGGTGCGTTTTTGCCGTTCTGCCATGTCCCTTGGCCATTTCCGCCTGCGGCGCCTCGTACGCGTTTTGGGATGGATGAAAGAGTTGTGAGATTGGGTGTAGGGAGAATATAGACGTCGCCTCCACGTCCACCGCTACCACCTGAAGGAGGCCCCATAGGCTTCCATTTTTCTCGGTGGAAAGCAACGCATCCGTCACCTCCGTTGCCTGCATGGTGTTAAGTATGCATAAGTGAATTCAGACATGTACATACCTCCTCGAACGTTGATTATAAGATTGTCGAGGAAGGATTGACCCTGCACGATGTTATTATCAGGTGGTACGCGTGTATCTGGAAGTGCAGCTCACCCCTTGTCTTCGCTTCCACTCTGTCTTTCGTTTCCGTCGAAGGAGATCCTGCAAGTTGTCGTCATTTTCTTGTGTCTCTATAGCAGCATTCGAAGCTTCCTGACACGCTGCACCACTGCAGTGAAATAGCCGCCTCTGTCTGGATAGAGACCTGCAGAGTGGTCTTAACATACAAGCGATGAGTTTCAAAGTGAAAACCGGATGCTAAAGAACGAGTAATTTAGTATTACATCATACAAACACCGTACTAGTACACTTCCGATTCCAAAATATAGTACAATGTTTTTACAACCGACAAAGGTGATGTTACCTATACTAACAGCCCTTATAACTGAAGTACGAGTAAAATCGTAAGCTAAAAGACACACAAGACACGAACAAGGGTCAAAATCGTCAGATCGAGGTACGTCTTCAATGACATCCCATCACAGCCTGTTTTCACTCTCCTGCTGTCAAACCTAATAGATGGCGTGGTGTCAGTGCATGCACAGACTCTTCTCGTGGTCTTCCTGTTCGTGACTCCGAGTCGTTGATCGAAC
This sequence comes from Suillus subluteus, assembly GCA_016647755.1. Classification (NCBI taxonomy): domain Eukaryota; kingdom Fungi; phylum Basidiomycota; class Agaricomycetes; order Boletales; family Suillaceae; genus Suillus; species Suillus subluteus. The sequence goes on along the minus strand of JABBWI010000133.1, from coordinate 140,802 downwards.
TTGACGGAGACGGCGGCTTTGGTGGCAGTTGTGGTGAGGTCACGAGCGTAGAGCTACTGATGCGCAACAATAGCGATGCGGCAGTTTCATCCTCTGGAGTGTACACTGGCGAGGATAATGCTGTGTCACTGGGACTCCGTCGTGGAGCAAAACCCGAAAAACAAGGTTGAATCTGTGTCCCCGATTGCGGAAGGAGTGTACTCGGAGAAGGGAGGGTCAGAACAGGTGGGACTCCGAAGACGGAGGAGGCCGTGAATGTTGCGGAAGTTGGAGGTGTCGGGAGTTGTTGTGACGGAGACTTTGAAGAGCTCGGAACTGGCCGGGTGGATGGCGACTGGGACGAAGTCAGGGCTCTCCGAGTCCGTTCTTGCGATGAATGTGGAAGCCAGGTAGAAATCGATGGCAAGCGGGAGGACGAGCCCTCAGCGGACTCCAGTTCAGTTCCTGCACCATCTTCCTGCTCAACGTCCTGTTTCCTTCGCTTGGACCCTCTGGCGTCAGAAGAAGATTGGTGAATGCACTGCCGGCACCCATCTTCCTCGAGGCGCTTCACCTTCTCTGTCAGGTCCTGAAGGTACGCCACCGTCCGCACCAGGATCTCAAGTTTGAATTCCTTTTCTCCTGCCTTCGACTTTCCCTTGGCCTTCTTAGGTTCGTTGTCTTCATCCTCATCACTGGCCTCTGCAGTTTCATTGAGTCGCTTGTATTCCGCAGGCACAAGCTCTCTCAATGCAGCCAGGGCATCGTTAATTTTGGTGCGCCTGGCTTTTTCAATGAGGGAGTGATTAATCTTCCGCTGAGCTTCACGTGCTGCGCGTGAAAGCGCCCCAGGTTTGCGACCGCGCCGTTTGAGTTGTGGTGCTGGAGGAGTGTCGTAAGCGTCATCTTCAGCTTGGTCATCGCTGGACATTGGGCTAGACAGCCGATGGTTGTCTGACTGCGGAGGTATAACAGCGGCGCCTGAGGCTGAACGCAAGCGCTTTGCTCTGCGTGGAGTGCTTTCAGCGTACATGTCCATCTCTGCTGGACCTTTGAGAGGTGCAATTGCAATGGGTCGGAAGAGATGCATATGGGAGTTCATATTCGCATCCGCAAGGGCTTATGAACGACATGCGACACGTTTGTCAAGCGGTGATTGGCTGGCATTCTGGACCCCGTAACGGATGGACAGCATCACCATGGCCTACGGCTCTCTATACAACGTGCTTATAATTACGGACAGCCCTGTCGAAATCCCTCGCATGACTGGTTTTGAGCAACCTTATTGGCCCTTCAAAAAACGCACGTGTGCAATGGGTTTAAGCGCTCGCCTCTTATCAACCTTCTAAATAAGAGTATTTCCCAGCTCACCAGTGGTCGGTTACGTTGAGGGAAATTCGCTGGTGGAGCCACGAAATGCCGAGCATGCAATCCACGTACGATATCCGTTTGCAGTGAATTTCTTCCGCGTCATGGATACCCCTACAGGGGTTTCTGTCACTCGATATGTCATGGTACGTGAAATGGTGAAAGACTCATCATCCAGCTCTCTGGAGAGAACCCACAGAGCCCCACAGAGCCCCACAGATGCCAGCTATCGTTCCATCGCGAGAAATCACGAGATCCGACGTCCAGAAAGATGGCACACGAGCACATTATCGTATTATTAGCTCTTGGTAAACTCATGTATAAAATTGCCATCTTTCCTTGCAGTACGCAACTATTGTAACAGTACTTTGTAACGGACAAGGTGCAGGGTCGATGTTAGAACCTTCCGTCCCCAGGGACCCCGACCCATGAAGATGAAATGATCTGGACGAGGCTCTCCATGAATGCATGGCAAAAACAGTGGACAAATCCGGACTCGAACCGGAGACCCCCCGCAGTCAGCCCATGCTAAGCGGATGTGATAACCAGCTACACCATATGCCCTACGTAATCACTGAAGTACGAAACAATCGAATACGAGTGGAAACCGGGTATGTACACGTGCCCCCACACAAACCACCTTGTTGGTCGGTCCTCATTCAATGTTTCGTACGTCGAGGCACTGTCACTATGAGAAAGTGTCGAGACGAGGAATGCTTATGCTCATTTGTGCAGTTGCTTTGACAAACTTTCCAGTGTGGCGGGTCTCATTCCATTGTAGATCAAAGAAAAAGCTGTCACTGAGAAACAGCTTCAGAGCACATGACTTCCTGAGCATGATTGTGATCTAATCTGCGCTACTGCACCACGGCATGCTTGGTAGGATGATAACCCAGACTGATTGCTAAACGACGTAACAGCGATAAATCTTTCGCAAATGGGATCTTGTAAACAAACAAGCTGGCAGATAACAAATTGAACCCACCACTGCTCCATCGCCAAGTAAAATTTGCAAAGTGTATATCACACTCTTGATCACACACGTTGCTTCAGAGACGTCTGCAAGCCACGTACGCCACTGGCCCGCCTGGAAATGTGTCGCAATACCTCACTAGTCCACGTTCCATACGAGTGATTGCTACGACCATGTGCTTAGGAGACTTCAGCAGATAATATCGGATGTAGGGGGTGAGACGCTAACAGTCGCATTTAGGATGAACAGCAAGAGGACTTCTGGTGGTTCGTCGGCTCATTCAGCATATTCAATATAAAGTTCATCGCGTTCTCGCGCTACAAATCTTGGTATGCCTCTGCTGCCTTTGGCTGTAAATGAGGATGTACTGCTTTCGGAGGCGCCGGAAGCGTTCTCCGGAACGAGCCATGGTGATATTTCTCCACGATATCTGCGGCTGCCCGGTAAACGAGTCATCGTCGAAGGAAGTTCAAAGTATGGCCAGATTACCTCCATGCTGCCAATGACAATCATCACTCGGCTACCTCGTCGGATCGACACAATTGGCCCATGTTCTCGAATCTAGTCAGCGCATAGGCAACGCTGAGTGGACGGTCTACATCAACCTCTAATATCTTGTATAACACTGCCAAAACTCACTTTACAGCAGCAAAGAGTTACTCTAAGAATCAACAGCGGAATAGTTGACACTCCTGGTGAGAGCTTCCAGCATCATAGTGTAATGTGGGCTGGAATAACATAGAAGTGAAACTCCAATATCTTAATCAACGTAGAATGTGCGCCTGATGAGTGTCCAACATCTTGTAGTACCTCGCACTTGGCTTGTTATCCGACACCCAATCGAGATGCACCACTGCAATAGCACGGCGTGATGAGGATAGGTCGCTCTAAGAAGGAAATCAGAGCCCGCAAACGCTAGCCTACAACATAAAGATCTCGATGATGTACTCACTATTTCAGCTTTCTCCGGAACAAGGATCAGCCAGCCCAACAATAATCCGGCGAGATGATCAAGCCAATCCTGAAAATCGTCACGCTCCTAGAAGAATCGGTCGTTAAAGTTCAAGCCATCCGCTATTGCCACGTGTTGGTAGACATTGGGAATTACGGACAAGGTCAATTAGGAGTATGCGTGAGGAAGAGGAGTTTGCTTGATCATTACGAGTAATGCGTTCTTCGGGTAAGTCAGCCAAGCGCAGAGTAATCTCCAGCCGTGGAGTCTCTGGGGGTGAGAGCGTCATTTCCACTAACAACTTCGTCACTACATCCCCTACCCAACCTGAAGCCAAAAAGACTCGTTTGCCACAAAATTATCAGAGCCTCTAATATGAAAAATAACGACGCTTCAATATACTAGGAAATGATCTAATGAGTCCGTTTTATTTTTGTAATCAGGAAAGCTATGTAGTACGCACATGTTTCAAAAATTCTTTGAGTGCTCGAGCATCGAACGAACGCGAAAGGGCCGCACGTTTTCTGATCGTGACATCAAATCAGGTGGTATTTCGCCGAACCCATCCTAGAGGCTCTGTTTTCATACACCTCAGAATCTTCAAAACGAATGATTCGCCATGTCCTGATCGCGCCGTTTCGTGTGCATATTGTCTCGAGAGATGTCGAATCAACCCCCACCGGTAAATTCACTTATTCAATGTGCACCTCCGAGGTTGGCACGGGTAGCACATTTCTACACCGTACCCGTACCGGTAGCCCCCATACCTGTACTATCAGGGAGAGTGTTGGACACGACGGTGTGATATCGCGGCGCCTCTCCAGTTGGACCTCGTACGCTTCCGACGCTCGACCTGGTTATTAAACGAGTGATCTTGACACAAATGAAGTCCCTCCACATCTCCACTGTTGTCAACGGTTTGACAAAACAAAGTGGTTTTCTACCAACCGCAAGTCCGCCGTGGTGATGTCAGGAATGAGCTTGAGCCTGAAAGTATAGTATTGAACATATAAAACTTATCAAGAGGATGACTTCAAAATCGGATGATGGTTAGTGGTTACCGACGAATGTATAATTTACGTAACACTACTTGGTCTTTCCTATACTCATTACGCATGAGTTTACAGTCGGCCTTGGAGCGATTGGCTACGTACCGTGCCAACAACACGCGCGCTTCGCAAGATATATTCCGCAATGGACTTCTAGTGCTTCAGAAAAGCAATTTCAAAAAGTTGGGAGACGACGGCAAGCCATTTAGCAGTCGTCCACGCCTGTTATTTGAACTCAAGTCATTGCGGAGTTCTTGCAGGCTGGACGTCCCTAGAACAATTCACATTGGCCTCAATAGATGTAGGACGACTCGATATAGCAGATGTGTGCCCCCTCCCAATGTTCTAAGTACTTACCTCACCCTAAGCTCAAACCCATTTCTATATAGCAGTGCCTACAGCTCATTGCCGACAAATTCCCCAACTCCCCACGCATCGACTGTCTCATAGGCATCCGAATGGAAGCTACAGAGCCTCCAGAAACTGCTCTTAAATACTACGCCGATGAACTCGAAGCTGACTCCGCCAATGTCGTGCGTGCTTTCATATGCGTATCTTTTGTGCGCTTACTCTCACTACAGGCGATTTGGAAACGGCGAATATCGATCTTGAGGAGAACAGGAAAGGTCGAAAAGGCTGTGAACGAACTCGTGCAGTTATTGGACACATTCTATACGGACGTCGAAGGGTGGTTAGAACTCGCAGACATGTATGCGTCATGTAACCAGTACGTCTCCATTCTATAATACCATCACACATCTTATTCATTTTGTTCGCTCGCACAGATATGATCACTCTTTCCAGGCGCTCTCACACGTTCTGCTCCTAATGCCCCAAAACCCCTTCTATGTTCTCCAAGCCGCTGAAATAGCCTACACCTCCGAAGACTTTCCCCTCGCCATCAAGATGTTCCTCACCGTCGTCGACATGACCGATGCTGACGATTCAGAACAGCTTTTGCAAGACTCCACGCCTCTCGGGATCACTGTGCGAGCGTGGTTTGGCGTGAAACTCGTGCGTTTTTTTCTCTCGCATGGGCTGCTTGCTAAGTTGAATATCAATGTAATTCTTATAAAAAAACAGTGTACTCGTCGGATAGCACAAAATGCGAACCTGAGGTCTCTATCGGATACTAGTGCACCGAAGAACCTGGAGCTGCTAGATGAGCTGGCCACGGAGCGTCTTCGAGTTGCGTACTCAAGTTCGGGTCAGAAGGGCGAGATTGCGAAAGGGAGACAAGAGGTTTTCGCTTGGGTCGCGACTCCCCTTGCGTAGACATGATGTTTATTTCCTTTTTTTTCCTGAGCCTTGTCCAGTCCCATCTTGTTTCCATTTTTTATCTTCACTTAGACGTGATCAAGGGAAGGATGACTATCAATATACTAGACAGACACTGGAGGTAAATACTATGACGAGGCCGAACGAGAGGTTTCGGGCGAGCACGCGCAGCGCCTCACCTGAAATAGAGGGGTGAACTGCACAGAGGGATAGTAGCCCACCTTGCTGCGAGTGGACTATAGGTGCCCTCTGGGTCCTTGTAGTACTTATTCGAGGCACTAAAATCGAGTGCAATAGAAGAAAATGGAGAGGGTGGAAATTAAAATGAGTATGATTCAACAGTGATCTTGGCACGGAGACAAGAAGCGAAGACAAAAACTTATATACTTGACGCCGAGTCATATATGTGTTGGTCTCAGCTATAAATGCCAGTAATTAATCCCTAACCTTGGGGGTTTTGCCAGCTCAAGCTCTTGATCATGATCCGTATCATAACCATTTGGTATTGTTGAACGATACGACTCGGACACGTACGCATGGCAGCAGTCCCGGAGGATTAATCGATTAGCCTCCGGGACTCCCTTTCGCCTTCCCTTTTCCTGTTTCCTTATCGCATCTTGGCAGCTTCGGCACCACATGTCGACCCACTGGCGTCGTTGTCACCGGTGGCTTCTTTCCGTCTCGAACCTTCCGACATTTTCCATTTAATATCTTGCTCGTACGCAGTGTTACCTCAGCGTTCTCTATCACGTCCGCTGAGGTACGTATACTACTATGCTATTTGTATCTAATCTTCCTAACCTAGACTTTAGTCTAGGTAAATACAATTCGCTCTCTATCACCTCCGCTGAGACTTTAGTCTACTACAGGTATGACGCCTGAAATAGACCGTTGGCATCTGTTCCAGCATAGAACACAGGATATCATGTATAAAATTGAAGAGCTTTTGATTCGATAACAAAAACAAATCAGGCCAGTCCTCTCTTGAATTGCAATTATGAGATTCATCTCACTCACCACCACAATGTCTCCCATAGCTAGCACAGTTACCGCACAACAAATCATCGGCCACCGCTGCGCCCAAGCTAGTGAGTACTTTGCAGTCTAGCGAGTTCTGTACGTGCGGGCCTCAGACTGTGTGATTACGGCTGCTCACAGACCATGCGGATTGCGGAACGATCATAGGTCATAACAAGGACACGTTCTTGTTTGTGTGTGCACCAGACTACACAATCATCGAGTTTCAAAATTGCGAAGGTGACAGCTGTTGCGACTCGGTACTTTGAGTTGTTGGAAATTTGATCATTTAGGAGATCTCCGGCCCGGGACAACTGCATGGCTGCAAAACTGGGGCCTGGGACTCAAATGCTCAGCGGTCCCCGGTCCCACTTTATGGTAAAATCAAAATCCTCCCAGTGCTTCTTTCGATGATCGAAATCTTGCATTCCCGTCGTTTTGGCGGAATGTTATCGGACGTCACCTATTCGTGGACTACGGTGGTGGAACACGAGTGCCGCTGTCGCGGGTGGTGTCGTGGTATGAATAGCTAATGGATCTGGGAGATCGATTATATTTGGTACCTGCTGGTTTCTATCGGATGACAATCATCATGAGACCAGAAGAAGCAAAGGGAGCTGTAGTAGACGTCGCGAGGTGTTCGCCCACACTACCTGTGCTGTTTGCTGAAAAACAAATATTTGTTAGTAGCTGGTTAGAATCAGGCCTTCATATGTTTTTGCGCTAGAGATACGCCATGTGCATTCGTCATTGAATGTGAAGCTCGGAAATCAATGATTGATCAGCGCTCAACTTCGTGATAAGGATACCTGCTCAATCATCTTTGCTCGTGGGGGACTTGACTACAGCAGTAATGATATATTGATAACAGCGAGAATACGAGAACAACAATAAAGTCGAAATACCTGGTTCAGAATCTTCCTTCGACGCTCTAAATCAGGTGTAACGAATGCCAGTGCAGGCCCATCCGGGGATTCAACCGTAAGCTTTCAACTTGAAGGAGTTATGGTGACTGCGACCTCCGAGTCGGAAGGGTTTTGAGAAGCTGATTCAACAGTTAGTGTGGGTCGGCTGTCCACGAGAGACTAGTAACCTATGACAGAATACTATGAAATCGGGTACCCATGGAGTTGTTCGAAGGAACCAAGTAGTAAGGTCCGATTGATAACAGGGAAAACCAGAAACCGGTCCAGGACTGACTTATGGCGACAGCACTAAGTCACAGATATAAAATATAGTCAGTGCAAGTATGGGTACGAACCAGAGATCTTCCAGCATGGTGACCTTTATCTTGAACACTCTCCCTACCTGGATCGCGCATCTAGTGCCAGGTCTAGGGGCACAGTTGACCATGGACCAGCGCAATACGGTTGCTTCTGATCGTCCCATTGCTGGGGGATCGGCGACTTTCAATTCTAGGGATGGATGTGATCTACCTCCGAAGAAAATCTTCATACCTGACGTGCTCGCGAGATGGCCATTTCCCCGTCGTCTCAATCAGCACCATTCCAAAGTCAGTGCTGAATCATCTGCTTGGCTTGAAAGCTTTAAGGCCTTCAGTCCCAAAGCTCAACAAGCCTTCGATCGCTGCGATTTCGGCAAGACATGGCTCTTAACAACCCTGTTGATGTACTCACGTCCTTTGTCAGGTCTTCTTGCTTGTTTAGCCTATCCCATCGCAAGTGAAGGTAAGTATTATAACGATATCAACGAGGATTTACTGAGGAGTCCATACAGAACACGTTCGCAGCACTTGCGATGTCATGAATCTCTTTTTTTTGGTAGATGAACACTCAGATGTCTCGGAGGAGGGTGAGGTCCGTCAACAAAAGGACGTCATCATGGATGCTCTGCGCCACCCTTACAAGCCACGTCCCAAAGGGGAATGGGTCGGTGGAGAAGTCGCACGCCAGTGGGTGATCTGTTATCTGATTTTCAACGTCAGGACCTAACTACTACACTAACAGATTCTGGGAACGTACTATATGTAACGCTAGTGGTCAATCGCAGAAGCGTTTCATCGCGAGATTCGATGAATATCTAGATGGCGTAGTGCAGCAGGCCATTGACAGAAGCGGACATCACATTCATGACATCCAAAGTTATTTCGACGTGCGCCGCAAAACGATTGGAGCATGGCCTTCGTTCGCCCTCTTGGAGCTGGGTCTCGATATCCCAGATGAAGTAATTTTGCACCCAACATTTGAGGATATGGCGGTGGCATCCGCGGATATGATCGCTCTCACTAATGTCAGTGTCTTTCCACGGACATATCGTAAATTACACTCATCACATTTGCATGATATTGCAGGACATCATATCCTACAATCGAGAGCAAGCGCGTGGAGATGACAGCCACAATATAGTCACAATTGTCATGCACGAGCTTGATACGGATGTCAACGGCGCCATTTTGTGGGTGATGGATCACCATACAAAAATCGAGAAGAAGTACTTCGAGGCCGAAGCAGCCATTCCGAAATGGGGAGAGCCCATCGACTCGCAGGTTAGGGAGTATTGTGATGGCTTGGGAAACTGGGTGCGCGCCAACTATGATTGGCACTTCGAAAGCGAGAGGTACCTTGGCACCAATGGTGAGGAAGTTCAACGGAAAAGGTGGGTTTTGCTGATGCCGAAAGACAACTTGAGGAAAGGCCGTGAAGACATTGGACCTGTACTTGTTGGTGTGACTCATGTGACTGAATAACTCGTTTCTTACATAACAGATTCTGACTCGTCCGTCACGCGTCACGGCCGGTCAGGCTCATGCGCCGTTTCTCGTTTCTTTTTCACTGTATCGTATCATTTCACATTTTAACGCTGTTAGCCCCCTTCGATCCGACTCTGTATGGTAGCGTGTTTCAGCATGCACCAGCTGGTACTAGATGCCAGGGAAAGTGGAAACTACAGCTCCTGATCGAGATCCATGATGTGTACGTAGCTACTGACTACCAGCGAATACCGCTATGATGTCACACGTTTTGCGTGCTACGGCCCGGTGTTAGCCTTCTGTACATGTACAACCAAGACAAGGAAGGGAAGCAGTTACCGCAAGCCACCAGTTACAGCAACTATAACATGATGAACAAGCCGTGAAAAACAGGGGAGCTGCATTGTAAACCGCAGGGATGTAATTCAAGTAAGGATATAGCACCTCAGGCAGCACTTCTCGGTGATATCAAAAAGTCCAGTCTCACTGATGTCTCCATCTTAGCCTGCTTGGCCCTTGCTCGCTTTCTCTGGGCTGTGAGCCCCTCGGCCCTTTTCGACAGTTTGAACGACTTTGCGTGTCCTGCCTTCGCCATGAATGATTATCAATAATGGTGGTCTCCTGCCGCCTTATGGCTCTTCAGCATGCCACGTAGGTATGTTACAATCTCGCAGGCAGCACTACTCCGCGACACTCTCCAAATCCTACTCCTCTTTGGGAAGACCCGCACCAAGCCGTGAACACAACTTCATCCCTGTCTTGTATGAACATTCGGTTAGGGAAGTGCTTGCGCTGCTCGATGAGGGAACAGAAGGAGATCGTATCCTGTAATGGAATGGGTGAATGTACGTTGGATATTGCAGACAGACAGACCTCTCCAGATAACGTCCCCGTTCCTATCAAATCCCCAGTACGCATACGGCATCCTGAGAGTGTATGGAAAGCAAGCTACAAAGATCCCATTTGAGATTACCACATCCCACAGCAGAGGAAACAGAAACCCGACGCACCATCTGCCGAAACGTCCAATACGAATTCCTCAAGCACGATCTCGCCACCCCCATCTCCCTTTCCATCAATCCACCTGGTATCACTCTCATGCTGACCGAGATATCATACGTCGCATTTCCCTTATCCACAAGGTACGACGGGACCCTCCGTATGTCATGTGCAATCTTGAACGGTTCCAGCGCATCGAGGGTGACCACCCACGGGCTGATAGTGCTCGCAAAGTTCTTTGCGTTAAATGCTCCAAAGGGAAGGGTTTCCGGGATTTGTATATCTCGCGCTGTTTACATACTTAGCTTATGCACACGTCCGCCAACGATACCAAAGGAAATTGCAAGAAGACGAAAAAAGAACGCACCACTCCAATCATTCAGCAACACAACTCCAAATATATGTTCCTCTGTTTTCTCCACTGGCACGCGTTCAAAGTGCTTTGTCGGGATGCTAATGAAAAACGCGAGTTCGAGCTCGAAATCGAGTTCGTTTGTGGGTGCGAGCGAGAATCCTGTTGTTCGAGCAAGTGTCCTTAAATCGACGGGAGTATCTGGGGGAAGGTCCTCGAGGGCTTTGTCTTCGAGGAGCCCAGAATATGACCTTTCTGGGGACGCACTAGCCGGGAGATGACCCACTGGCCGCACAATAGGTGTACCAGAAGGAAGAATGGTAGATACACGTCCTGAGGCTGCACGAGGAGGATGGAACCTGTTTGGTATATATGAATTAGGTTCGATAGTTTGAAGGAGGGTGAGTGAAGAAAAATGTGTGACGTACATGTCAGCATCAACACCCCCATGTCCATGTCCCGAGTGCGTATTTTTTGCATGCTGTATCGCACACATCAGGCTATCTGTCCCGAATGTAAAAATCACATCCACATATTCAACACTTACGGTCTTAGAACTCGTGAAATCTGTGAAATCGCCAATATCAAATGGGAGGTGCATCGTCGCTTCTATTTGCTTTATAGTGCAGCGCTCGAGAAGGGAAGGGTTCGAGTGTAAAAGAGAAGAGGATTGGGACAAGAGTGACTGGATGTATGCGCGTACGCCGGATGTAGTGGGCCTCCCAAGAGCAGCGAAGGCATTAAGGGTCGTCTGCATACATCAAGTGGAATGAACACACGAAAGGCGAAGCATGAAAGTGGGATTCTATTACATGTGTGAGGACATCACTCGGAAACGTTACTTCACAATCCGTGAATATTCCCTGAAGCGCGAGGACTCTGAGGTCAAGGATGTGTTCCCCGATGGCTACACCAGGACGTGGGTGGGGCTGCAGGGCATAATCAGCACGGACTAATTGTTGGACATGAGATACCGGACCTGTGATAGGGTGGAGAATATGCCAAAGGGAATATTGGCTAATGAAAACGGTGAGTCTGCAGGGATAGGGATGATGCTTTGAGAGGCCATGTTATTGGATGACGCTTGAGCTTGAAGAGCGGAGTGCGATCATCTTTGGCCTGCGATACTAAGGAATCAGGGATCCACGTGGACTCAGAAGCAGGTCAGCTGAATGTTGAGATATATTTACATACCAGACGTTGACCAGACGCAACGCGTAGCGATAAGTCTACTGGATGTACAAAGGCTAACAGCGAAATGATACGGCATGGAGGTAAAGGAAACAAGCGGCAGGCTGAGACGTAACACAGTCCTGTTAAGAAACGAGTCACTCGATGGGTCACACCAATTGAAGTACATGTCCAATCTCTCCACGGCCTTTCCTTTTGTCACTAGTGGTCTTTCGGCGTCAGCAACATCCACCTTTTCCGTTGAACTTCCAGACCGTCGGTGCCAAAGTATCTCTCGCTCTCGAAGGACCACTCATAGTTGGCGCGTACACAGTTTCCCAACCCATCACAGTACTCCCTAACCTGCGAGTCGATGGGCTCTCCCCATTTCGGAATGGCTGCCATGGCCTCGAAGTACTTCTTCTCGATTTTCGTAGAGCGATCCATCACCCATAACATGGCGCCGTTGACATCCGTATCAAGCTCGTGCATGACAATTGTTACTATATTGTGGTCGTCATCTCCACGCGCTTGCTCTCGATTGTAGGATACGATGTCCTGCAATATCATGCAAATGTGATGAGTGTCATTTACGATATGTCCGTAGAAAGACGCTGACATTAGTGAGAGCGATCATGTCAATGGACGCCACTACCATATCCTCAATTGTTGGATGCGAAATTACTTCATCTGGGATATCGAGACCCAGTTCCAAGAAGGCGTACGAAGGCCTTGCTGCGACCGTTTTGCGGCGCACATCGAAATAACTTTGGATGTCACGAACGTGATGTCCGCTTCGGTCATTGGCCTGCTGCACTATGCCCTCTAGAAATTCATCGAATGCCACGATGAACCGCTTCTGCGATTGGCCACTAGCGTTACATATAGTACGTTCCCAGAATCTGTTGGTGTGATACTTAGGTCCCGACTTTGAATATCAGATAGCAAATCACCCACTGCCGAACAATTTCTACACCGACCCATTCCCCTTTGGGACGTGGCTTATAAGGGTGGTGCAGAGCATCCATTATGGCATCCTTTTGTTGACGGACCTCGTCCTCTTCCAAGGCATCCGAGTATTCATCTATAAGGCCAAAAAGACTCATGAGATCACAAGCACTGCGAACGTGTTCTGTATGGATCCGACTCCTCAATAAGTCGTTGACTGGTATACTTCTAGAGATCACCTTCCAACGCGTTTGGGTAGCATAAACATGCAAGAAGACCTGACAAAAACGTGAGTACATCAACAGGCTTATTATGAGCCATGTCTTACTGCATTTGTAACCATCGAAGGCTTGTTGTGCTTTAGGGCTCAAGGATTTAAAGCTCGCAAACCAAGCAGATGATTCAGCAGAGACTTTGGAATAGTGCTGATTGAGAAGACGGGGAATTGGCCATCTTGCCAGTATGTCAGGTATGAATATTTTCTTCGGAGGTTTGTCACATCCATCGCCAGCATCGACGGTCACCGATCCCCCAACAATGGGACGATCAGAGGCAACCATATTGCTCTGGTCGATGGCCAACTGTGTGCCCAGACCTGACACTAGATGCGCAATCCAGGCAGGAAGAATGTTCAAGATAAAAGTCGCCATGCTGAAAGAACTCTGGTTTGTATCCATATATGCACTGACTAGATTTTATAGCTGCGACGTCACAGTGCTGCTGCCGTGCCCTATTATCGGAGTTCATGGTACCACACTAACTGTATCGAATCAGCTCCACACAGCCCATAATGTTATACATCATCCATTGTATTACCAACTATCCAGACTGGTGCATCATTCGATACATCTACAGCCGCGCTCTGTTACTACCGTGACATGGGTCACAAATGGTAGCCACAGGTCGAGGACTCTGTACACCTCTAAAGAAACTGCGAGCATCGACAAACCTGTAAGCTCAATAGTACAGCGCGGCTGTCCGGCTTTTTGTTCTGCAGTTACAGTGTCATCTCGACAGGTAGTATACGACATTATCGAGTTCAATACACAAGTAACACAACGGAAGAGTCCACTGCCAGATCGCTACTCGTTTCCATTATCATCCCCTTCGTCATCTGTGAACTCCTAAACAATCAAGCCATTGAAATTCTCATCGGAAACTGCTTCGCTGGCAGCATGTTGGACGTGAGGTTCGTCATGGACCAGGTGGCGGTCGTGACGCGCCTGTGACGCGGCACCGTCACAAATATGTCGCTTGAAATGAATTCTAAACACTTTGAATCCTCGCTAATGATCAACATATGAATGTCCATCTGCGTACAGGCCCTGGGCCGCTGCATTCACCTCTGACCAATTTTACGGTGCTTGTCCTCAGTGTTCGTACTACTTGGAAATATTCTGTGCATCTTGTGTTTGTATTGTATTGCCTCTAATCATTGATCCAAAGTTTGTTTTCAGACAGCAGCGGTGTGAAGTATTGTCTCGTTGTGTCAAGCCTCGACCCCACCTTGTCAAATCTGATGCAGCCTCTGTACTCTGTACTACCACGTCAAGCCCCGATCATGCCATGTCAAGCTTCAGTCAGGCTGGGTCAAGCACTACTCATACCACGACAAGTTCTCCCCAACATCTTCGCAGCTTTCGTACTAGTGTAAACCCCCGCACTTACCTATCATTATCGCGTCAAGCATAGTACATGCAGCGTCAGTGCTGCGTCACAGACGCGTCAAGCAAGTTGTGCCGCGTCAATGCCTCGTCAATGCCTCGTCAATGCCGCGTCACGGCCGCGTCAGGACTTTTTAATTATCAGTGTCACTTGGGTATATTTTCAACCCGCCATAATAAACGATTTTCTGACAGTGTCTCCCAGAATTAGATGTTGTACACTGTAGTTCTCCGTAGGCAGTGATAAAATCATTTACTAAGCATTCTACGGATAGTGGCACTCCAAAAAATAATTTCTCCAGCCTCAGCTCCTATGGCCTAGAGCGGAACTGGTATTGCGCTTTTGGAAATCTAAATATACCAAGCCTTTCGTGAGTGCTTTGAGATCCGGAGTGCACTTGTTTTAACCATCCTCTAGGAATTGATCAAACATAAGTATATTCTTTTTTTTTATCCCAACGAGAGAGGTAATGAAAATCATGCAGATCAATCGCTGGGTGCTGGGGACCTTATTCCCTGCTATGACCATTCGAGCGCGCCGTTCCACCGATGCTCTTTGCGGACTCAGATTCGACAAGTAGAACAGGTGATGTAATAACTTATCTTCCGGCCTCTGTGCAGACCACTCGGCCGTCACATGCCCATGCTTCCATGACTCTTTGCTTGCCCCTCTAACACTATAGCTAAAACATAGATGCTCCGCACATTCAAACGACTCCTGTCACATATAGAACTGATATCACTGTGCACTCCGCCTCAAATGCTCTATCCCTCCTTCGACTCACGAGACACCACTCCCAGGAGTTTCGTGACTTACGTAGACCTCGACTGTCCGAGCACACTAGAAGCACGGATATTCGAAGATTCCGATGAAGCAGGACCTGCAGGCAACCGGGAGTGGGGTTTGGATGCTGGCCAACATTACAGGCGGTGGAACGTGAATCTCAACATTCCTACTGAGTGGGATCTGGGGAGAGATTGCAGCGAGAGTGAACTTGGAAATATTACCTACTCTGTTCAATAGGCCTCTAACTGATGCGATTGACAGCGCGGCACCTCATTCAGCGATAACTCTGATGCCACGTCTCCAGACGAGTTGTCCGACGTTGTAGCTCCTTCGCTGCCTGTTGAAGAAGAAATTGCACCTCTGAAACGTCGCTCTTCACTGCCAGCTAAAGAATGCGCGCCAGTTAAGCGTCGCCGTACTCCAAAGAGGGTCCAGAGAAGAAGGAAAAGAGAATAGTCATTGGCTGATGTGACTATACCCTAATGTGGAACACGGAGCATCAATGGCCGCGTCAAGACTCGTCAGTGCCAAGAAAATAGTCATTAGCTGGACTAATAACTTGCAAATAATCGTCGTGGTCGGCATGCGGAATCTCTGCATCAGGAAAAATACACTTGACTACAGGGTGCTATATAGTCGCTATAGTACCTGTAGCCGAATGTGTCAAGTCCTTCTACACGCAGCTATATAGCCACAAGGCATGCTATATAGCGCTATGGGAGCCGCCCGTAGCCCGTTGTAGCAAGCTACAGGCTGCTACAGGCCGCAATGGACAACACCAGTAGTACTTTGCAGTAGTTTCCTGTAGCTCGCTGTAGCAAACTACAGGCTGCTACAGATCACAATAGGCAACACTAGTAGTACCTTGTAGTAGTTTCGCTTTTTTGACCTACAGGAGCCAAACCATGCCACTGAGAGAAATCGACGAAACTGAATAGAATTAGTACATAGCGGACAACATGTACACAACCCAAGACATTGACACTGCGGTGTAGTGCAAGGCACCCTATCACCCACTTTTACTCCTCTTGGCCCTCCAAACCCCCCTCTTGTGCATCTCTAGTCTCTGCTTCGTACTCGCGAATCGCGTCCTCAAATACAGTATCCGCGAAGCTAACGGGAGTTGCCAGACCTGGCTGCGCTAAATCTACACCTGCATGGAGTCTTGCCATCGACATCAGTCAGACAATTGATGCAAGTGGCCAGGAACATACCGAGCAACATCAAGGACATTGTCACAAATTTTTTCAAGTAGTTTGTACGCAGAAGTTCTTTCATTGAAACGCCGCAAGGAGGTGAGATGAACCTGATAGACTGGAGCATAAGCAGCCGACGAGAATTTAATGTCTTCCTTGACTCCGGTTAGCCACTCATCAATGCAACATTCAATCTGTCAGATCTCCGGAGTCAGCTGCAACATCAACACAGGAATGGCCAAACACACTTACTGCTGTGAGTATAAGTGCAAGAAGTTCAACCGGTAAAGGGTTGAAATATCTACCATGAATCACACCCTCGTCGCTGTGGTTTGCAAACCACATGTTATTAATGGCTGACTGTATCAATTCAGTTTTGTATATGCCGCATTTCGTCTCCCAGTCCTGTTACTCTGCCAGTAAGACATCTACCAATGACAGGCCAACATAGAATCAGTGACGCACCTTAAAAGCAAAACATGACCCATCCTTCAGAGATTCAGCCAGGTCACGATTTTGTTTGATGGCCACTGTAGAGTGGCTTGTGCAGAAGCCAAAGAATGATGCTGTGAGTGCTCACATCTTAGTTTTGAGCTCCCTGTGCACATGTGAAGTGCGCCTCGTCATCTACCCAACATATAACATCAATCAGTGTAGACATGTGGACATTCCAAAGGGACCACTACTTACCATTTTGACCAATGAAGGGGTGAGTCGAACAGCGAGATGTGCTAAGTTAGATGCCTCGCGCCAGGCCTCCCTGGCTAGCTTCATCTCAATGACCAGCGTCAGAGGAAAGGGCTCCCGGGTCACGATTAGACAGCGATAGATAGATGTGGCGATAGCAAGTAAGTCCTTTGTGACCTCATCAAAATCACTAGCCTTTAAACGATGGCATGATCCGTTTGAAGTTTTCATCAATTTTGGCTTGGTTTCTTCAACAACGCCCTGCAGCTGGCGCTTGATCCCAACAACCTGCGGTGAGGCATCTTCATCCAATTGGTCATGATGCTCACTAATGTAGTCAGCACTATGAACTGAGTGGACGTCATTGTCAATTATTTCGCATTGGTTTTCGCTCTCGCTGTTGTCACTGGCACTGTCACTGTTGGTTGCGACAGTCGCAGAAGCTGACCAAAGAGTTAGTCTTGGAGATGTCCGTGACTGAATGTATCGCACCTTTGTGCAAGTTACTGATAGATTTCGAAGCTGAGATAGTCGCTGGAAGGCTCTTGTTCATACTGAAGCTGCGGCCAGCGTTACTGATAGACTTGGGAGCCGAGACAACTGGTGGGGTTTTGCTTGCACTGTATGCGAGTGCCTGTGGCTTAGATACCTTTGTAGGTACCAAGTGATCCGAGAACTACCATATTGTAGTTAGCAATGCAGCACCTGGAAGAACAAGACACTGACCATGTTTTCTTCATCCCTGTCAATATCACTGTGCAGTTCAGCAGGCTCGTCATCGAACTCCGCAGGATTTTTTTGGTATGCAGCGTGCAGTACCTTTAATTTGCGTTTCTCCATCTTCGTCTCCAAACCTTTGTGGCAGTCTTCTCCTTCGCGAGTTTTTGAGACTGTTGAGCAGAAGTCAGACACATCGAGCAAGAACATCAAGCTGAGATTGACTTACGTCTGTAGGTCTCCCTTTCCGTCGGTTGGCGTTTTCGACCACTTGCAGTGCATGCTGCGGTTAACTCCATGTCGGCACTTTGCTCCTGCTGCGCTGACCGAATTAACTTTTTGGAGGGCTTCATTGAACTCGCTTTTGCCGCTATGATCATGGGTAGTAAGTCACAATGGTGACAACATAAGGGTTAGGCGTGCCTTTACTTTTCCCGCTAAGATTATGGGTAAGCTTCAATAGCAACAACATAAGGGTTAGGCGTGCCTTTAAAGCTCTGCTGTGGCGTGCAATCAACAAACAATTTTTAAGTTCTGTTGAATTGGATGTTAATGTTTTGTCTGACCATGCGGTGTCAATAAAATAGCATAAGTACAAGGGACAGATTTGACTTTTCTTTCAACCTAGCGATGGATACCACAGTCAAGTAAGTCGCTAGTAGTTTTTTCGCTTGTCCAACACTTACCTCATGCTAACCCAAATTTTAGTTTCGTCTGCGAGTCTTTGTCGTCGAATGAAAGTAAGCAAAACCCACAGTCTACTACAGAGGGACATGAAGTCAGCAAAAGGTGGGATACTCAACCATAAGCCATGACAAACACTGATGCCTCATCAGGCCCGTACCTCCTCCGAGTCGACCATTTCGTGTCTATCGTGCACCAGGGCAGGCTAAGGCTAAGGAGGCTAAGGAGCATCCACCCCCTCCGAGTCATGAGGTCCTGTATCCATTGCCACCATTTCGTCAGACACCAGGGCCGATCCAAGCATCTCAGACTTACCTTCGAACACTTGTATTGGAACGTTGGGATGCTGAGATAAGGCGCTGTCATGAGGCATGTAAGGTCCAGCTCCTAGAACGCATGCAGGCCCTGCAACTCACCAAGCATTTATGCAGGAGCAGATAGCTGGGCGTTGGAATGCTGAGAAGAAGTGGTGTGAAGAAGCACGCAAAGTTCAACTATTGGAACTCCTACTTGCGGCTCATGGGATTTCTACTCTAGTGTAGTCAGTTAGTTATGATGGGTTAGTGATTGTGAAATGGATGACGATGGTAGGAACCAAGGCCAATGATCAGAGAAAACCCTAATGGATGACGATGGTAGGAACCAAGGCTAATGATAAGGGAAAACCCTAATGGATGACGACGGTAGGAACCAAGGCCAACGATAAGGGAAAAGAGGAGAAAAAGATTGTGAAATGGATGACGATGGTAGGAACCAAGGCCAACGAGAAGAGAAAAGAGAAAAAGGTTGTGAAATGGATGACGACGGTAGGAACCAAGGCGGAGAAATGGAGGAAAGAAGAGAAAAAGATTGTGAAATGGATGACGACGGTAGGAACCAAGGCCGAGAAATGGATAGAGCGGCAGGAACCAAGGCCGAGAAATGTCTAGAGAATGGATGACGACGGTAGGAACCAAGGCCGAGAAATAGATGGAGCGGCAGGAACCAAGGCCGAGAAATGTCTTGAGATGGCGTAGGGGGTTGTGTAGGGTCATGTTGGTATGTAGGGATGCGTGTTGTGGCAATGCACTTGCATGGAGCAATGTTCCTGGAAAATAACTTGATGGGTGAGTTATGCATGGGCGAGTTGCGGTGTTCCTGGAAAATAATTTGATGGGTGAGTTACGCATGGGCAAGTTGCGGTAATGATGGACAAACCTTGCCTTAACAAACCTTGCCTTAACAAACCTTCCCTCAACCAACCATGCCTCAGTGTGCGTTCTGTGGCAAAGCAACAACCACACAAGAAGGTCTCAAGAGACACATTGCACGAAGACCTGAATGTCAAAGGCAATGGGCATTAATGATTAACGACATTGAGGCAGATAACTTGAACACACCAGACGACAACCCGCTGTCCTGCATGAATTGGGAATCATGCATGGACATGACTACTAGGTATCCCCCAAAAAAAAGACAAAGTCTGTTAGCTTAGTCCTCAGACTAGTCAACCCATACCTTGGTATCAAACCTTGGTCCAATATTTTCAGTTTTCCCTCAGTGATTCATGAATCTACCATGTTTTGAAGAAAAGTCATATGTGAGATGGGAATCACATAATGACCTAGTTGATAGGAGAAGCAATTTGAAGGTTAAGGTATTGCCTTTCCTTTGGCTTATTCACTTTGGCTAGAGAAACCCATAGAGAAAAGTTCAAAGCCTAACAAAAACCTATCTAAAAAGCCCATGTATTGTGTACTATTATTTGTTCCATTATTTCTGAGTAGTTTTCTCTAGTGTTTCTTTACCTTACTTTTCTATTAGGATGCTCTGACTAATCAGATGCTTCACAAAATTATACCTACAGGGTATGATGTCATAATGATGTCATAGGACTTCACACACACTCCTGCAGGTATTCTGTTGAAAGATATGATGTCATAGTGATGTCATAATGATGTCATCAATTCCAGAATGTTCCATGGAATTTGCTAGAACATTCCAATGACTCATAATGACTCAGAGTGACTCAGAATGATGTCATTATCCCACCATGAATATTCTGGAATGTTCTTTTGCACCTGCTAGAACATTCTGCTCCAGTTTTTGGAATATTCTTCTCACATTCTGAGGTCATTACATCACCTTTTTACTTACATAATATTCCCACACAAAATGTATATAAGGAGAGCCCATTCTCCCCCAAAAAAAATAGATCTCCCACTTGTGGCTTTCAAGAATCTCCCACTTGAACCAATTGAACTCTCACCTAAGAAGTTTCAGTCTGAACAAATTGCTGCTTACAAAGCCCATTTCCTTTGTAAGAACTGTCCAGGCAAGTGCAGGGAAAGTGTTTCCCTTGAGATTACGTAAGTTTCTCGCGATAGAAACCCAGTTTTGTGAGACCAGTGTTCTCACTACGTATTGTTTACTGACCAACACGAGCTTTGGTCATCGTTGTCATTTGTGAGACCAGTGTTCTCACCAGGTATTTGTATATTGGCCAACACGAGCTTTGGTCATTGTTTGTTTCTTATTTGTCATTGTTGTCATTTGTGAGACCAGCGTTCTCACCAGGTATTTGTATATTGACCAACACGAGCTTTGGTCATCATAGTCACATTTGAGACCAGCTTCTCAATAGTTTATCGTATATCCAGGAAACCAGTTCAAGTGTCTAGACGGTATTTCCTAGACAAAGTTTATAGTTTCAATCAGAGATAGTAAAGCTCCGGCTAAGTTAATCTAATTGATTGGTTTAGTGAGCCTCCCAAGAACTCACACGTTATCTACCACGAAAGAAGAAAAGTCATAGACCGTGTTAATCGAGGACTGGCAAGAAGTCTTATCCAGTGTAATTGTGGTGTCATTACATTCTTGCACGTATTTATATAAGACCCTCAGTTATTAAGACACCGCCACCTGTTGATGTTGACTTCTCCCATGTTCACCCCCACCTGGACCCTAACCCCGCTCCCAGCAAATCTCGTCGTATCACCATCGAGGAAGTCGAGGATGAGGACGGAACTCCGTTCTCCTACACAGGGCGTTATTTTGAACCTCAAGCAGATGCCGGCTGGGCGCTGCATGAGGGGGAGACCAAATTCGAAAGATATAGGAGACACCAGGAGGAAGAGGTTGAGGATCGATGGTCGCCCTTTGAAGATGCGTGAGTGCTCAAATGTGCGGCAAGCCTGAGAGGTTCTAAAGACATATGACTCACCAGGGAAGAGTGGGATTTGGCCGAGTGGCTGGTAAAAAACCTTGGTCAGACACGCACTGATGAATTTCTGAAGTTACCAATAGTAAGTTGATGAGAGCATTGATAGAACTCACGATGTTAATTCCTCGACCAGACACAAAACCGTACGAAACTCTCATTTCATAACAACCGCTCGTTCTTGCAGAGGGTTGATGCACTACCGCGTGGTCCAGGTTGGAGTTGCAGGAAGGTTACTGTGTGTGGTAACAAGGAGGATGAGTTTGGAGCGCCATTGGAAGAGGAGGTCGAACTTTGGAGCCGTGATCCTGTAGAGTGTGTCCAAGAGCTTATCGGTAACCCATTCTTCAAGGCAGATATGGCATACTCACCTGCCAAAGCATATGCGGACCGTGCAGGCCAACATAGAGTGATTGATGAGATGTGGACGGCAGACTGGTGGGGCGAGACACAAGTAAGACAGTTCAAGAGGGAGCAATGAAGAAACGGACTGACCTTGTGAGTAGAAAGCCCTGCCCAAAGGAGCCACAATAGCGCCGATTATTCTATCGTCGGACAAAACCTGCTTATCACAGTTTCGAGGCGACAAGTCGGCATGGCCAGTATATATGTCTATTGGCAACATCGCCAAAGCAAAAGGGCGTCAGGCATCAGCACGAGCAACAATTCTTATTGGATACTTACCTGCCAGCAAACTCGACTGCTTCACTCCCGATGCACACTCCCTGGCTGGATACAGACTCTTTCATCATTGTATGGCTCTCCTTCTCCAGCCTCTTATTGCCACTGGACAACACGGGGTCGAAATGGTGTGTGCGGACTCGCTGGTTCGCTGTGTCCACCCAATACTAGCTGCATATGTGGCCGACTTTCCTGAGCAATGTTTGATTTCTTGCTGTAAAGAAAATCGCTGTCCAAAGTGTCTTGTAGGAGCAAATGAACGAGGGGACAGTCTTGACTCACCAATGCGGGATCCAGAGTCAACGAAAGAGATTCTGGAAATGCGCAAGAACGGTCAGCATCCTCCGGAATTCGAGGAGAATGGCCTACGTGCCGTTTACAAACCTTTCTGGGCCGACTTACCTCACGCTAACATTTTCTTAGCTTTCACCCCCGACCTCTTGCATCAACTCCATAAAGGAGTGTTTAAAGACCACCTTGTGAAGTGGTGCATTGATATTGTCGGGGAGGAGGAGATGGATGCGCGATTCAAGGCGGTTCCTAATTATCCAGGACTCCGTCACTTTAAGAAAGGGATCTCAACTGTAAAACAATGGACAGGAAGAGAACATAAGGAAATGCAACGAGTCTTTATTGGTTTGCTCACCGGTGCGGTACCTAGGTGTGTGAGAGACGAGTCTTTAAGTTCATGTTTGCTGATGTCATGCCAGCCGTGTTCTGGTAGTTGCATGTTCAATTCTTGACTTTTCCTATTATGCCCAGCTACAAATTCACACGACCGAGACACTCGAAGCCCTGCAGACTACCTTGGACGTGTTTCATGCGAATAAAGACATCCTGAAGGAGCTTGCCATTCGCGAACATTTCAATATACCTAAACTACATCAACTCACCCATTATGTCCAGTCAATCATGTTGCTTGGCACAGCTGATGGCTTTAACACTGAGCTTCCCGAGCACTTGCACATCGACTTCGCAAAGGAGGCTTACCGCGCTACCAACAAACGAGACTATGAAGAGCAGATGACTTTGTGGCTTCAGCATCAGGAAGCAGTGTTTTTGCGTGCGGCGTACCTGGATTGGTTAGCACAACATCCTCTCTTGCCAGCAGGTCATGCAGAGCCTCATTCATTCGACCCAGGCTTTGACTCGGACTCAGACTCCGAGTCTGAAGAAACAGAGGCTGCATCTCCCAACACAACATCAAGCCTGGTCACTTCCAAAGAAGTGACCCACATCCTTGCGAAGGCTCCAGCGCATCCTCACCAGTCAGTTGAAAAGATTGTGACGGCACACGGTGCTACCAATTTTCTTCCCGCTCTCCAAACTTTCCTACAGAAAAACCTCCCTCAGACAACCGGTGTTGTGCCTGGCATTCATGACCGCTTTGACGTTTACCGTCAAGCGGTCATTGTGGCACCACCTGATCGACGAGTTGGCAATGCACCCAAACGATGGCATGTTAGAGCAAGGCCAGAAGTGGTAGCTTCAGGACAGAGATCCGGTTGCCCTGGTCGCTTTGATATGGCGTTAATATCTGATACGCCTCGGTCTTCAGGCTTGCGCACTCTTGATGGTAATGTGTTTCAGATTTTTGGACGGACATAATATTTGATAGTGATCTGTTGCAGATGTGCGAGTGGCTCAAGTTCGTGTCATATTCACCCTCCCCCGTCAGTTCGGCACGTACTCTAGGGCTCTCACTTACATCGAATGGTTCACGCCCTTCAGACTACCAGACCCCTCCTCTCGACTACTGCAAGTCTCTCGCTCCACACGCCATCTCCGCCGCAATGCTGCTGTGATCCACGTCGACGAAATTGTACGACCATGTCATCTGATACCAAAGATGGGGCAATCTGTGGATACAATGTTGAGAAGTGGAAATGCTTATGAGGTGGCAAGTGATTTTTATTTTAACGAGTTCATTGACGGCAAGATGTTTGGTGTGTCTGTCATAAATAGTTTGTAGTAAGTGCACGGACCTGGTAGACCCGGGCGCCACATGTAGCCACCTGTAACCACTTGTAACACATGTTTGCCCGACTAAGTCCCATAGCTACCTGTAGCGAAGCTTTAGGCTATATAGTACTATATAGCTCGACGTAGTGTAAGTGGTGCCTATACAGGGCTACAGTGCCTACGAGTGCCTATATAGCGCTATATAGCTGCCACCGGGGCTACAGCAATATGAGGTTTTTCCTGATGTGGTTCCTCAATTGGCTGGGCTACCGGTCCGTATCACTCCCGAACTCGTTTCCACATCACGAGATGAACGAAGGAACGAGTTGGTCCGAACTGTGTCGATTTACCAGAATTTTCCACCTCGATTCGATTCGTCTTGGCGGCAACACTGCATTGAATTTAACTCGCCTCGACGCCCGAGCCAGCAGTCATTGACATCGTTGTCTACGAGGTCATCAATAGAAATTTGTCAAAGCTAGATTGGAAAACCTTATTAAAGTGCAGACTTGTAAGGTTCTCCTAGACTTGTATATCTACCTTAACTCAGAAGCAGATCAGCTGGATGAGATATATTTACGTACCAGTAACTAGACTCGGACGCAACAATTTTTTTGCAGCTATGTTCATGGGCACCGAGTCACCATTTTCAGGTTAGGACTATGCATAGCCACAGTACTTACAACTTGTCAGTTGGAGTACATGCGGGCTTTTATGTGTAAGAGATATCCGCAGATCAATGAATCATGAACTTGGGAGAGGCAGCGATAAGTCTACAGGGTGTGCAAAGGCTAACAGCGTTAAAATGTGAAATAATACGACATAGAGAAAAGGAAACAAGAAACGGCGCATATGATGATTGTCAGGGTCGCGCGACAACTGCTAAGATCTGAGAACGTAACATAATGGGAATCTGTCAAGAAACGAGTCATTCAATGGGCCACACAACAAGTACAGGTCCAATCTCTCCACGACCTTGTCTTAGGTGATCTTTCGGCATCGGCAAAATCCACCTTTTCCGTTGAACTTCCAGACCATTGGTCCCAAAGTACCTCCCGCTCTCGAAGCACCAATCATAGTTGGCGCGCACCCAGTTTCCCACGCCATCACAGTACTCCCTAACCTGCGAGTCGATGGGCTCTCCCCATTTCGGAATGGCTGCCGCGGCCTCAAAGTACTTCTTCTCGAGTTTTGTATGGTGATCCGTCACCCATAGCATGGCGCCGTTGACATCCGTATCAAGCTCGTGCATGACAATTGTTACTATATTGTGGCTGTCATCTCCACGCGCTTGCTCTAGATTGTAGGATGTGATGTCCTGTAATATCATGCAAATTTGATAAGTGTCATTTGTGATATGTCCGTTGAAAGACACTGACATTAGCGAAAATGATCATGTCCATGGATGCCACCACCATATCCTCAATTGTTGGGTGCGAAATTACTTCGTCTGGGATATCGAGACCCAGCTCCAAGAGGGCGTACGAAGGGCGTACGCAGATCGTTCTGCGGCGCACGTCGAAATAACTTTGAATGTCACGAATGTGATGTCTGCTTCGGTCAATGGCCTGCTGCACTACGCCTTCTAGATATTCATCCATCGTCGCAACGAACCGCTTCTGCGATTGACTACTAGCGTTGCATATAGTACGTTCCCAGAATCTGTCGGTGTAGTAGTCAGGTCGCGACGTTGAATGTCAGACAGCGAATCACCCACTGGCGAGCGACTTCTCCACCGACCCATTCCCCTTTGGGACGTGGCTTATAAGGGTGGCGCAGAGCATCCATTATGGCATCCTTTTGTTGACGGACCTCGTCCTCTTCCGAAACATCTGAGTATTCATCTATAAAATATACAAGATACATGTAATCGCAATTGCTGCGAACGTGTTCTGTATGGATCCGATTCCACAGTAAGTCATTGACTGGTATACTTCTAGGGATCACCTTCGAATGCGTTTGGGTAGCATAAACATCCAAGAAGACCTAACAAAAGCGTGAGTACATCAACAGGCTTATTGTGAGCCATGTCTTACTGAGCTCGCAGCGATCTAAGGCTTGTTGTGCTTTGGGGCTGAAGGCTTTAAAGCTTTCAAACCAAGCAGATGATTCAGCACCGACTTTGGAAAAGTGCTGATTGAGACGACGGGGAAATGGCCATCTTGCGAGTATGTCAGGTATGAAGATTTTCTTCAGAGGTTTATCACATCCATCGCCAGCATTGACGGTCACCGATCCCCCAGCGATGGGACGATCAGAGGCAACCGTATTGCGTTGGTCCATGGCCAACTGTGGTCCTAGACCTGACACTAGGTGCGCGATCCAGGAAGGGAGTGTGTTGAAGATAAAAGTCGTCATGCTAACAGAACTCTGGTTTGTATCCATACATGCACTGACTAGATTTTATATCTGCGATGTAGTGTTACCGCCATCGAGTCGGTCCTGGACGGTTTCTGGTACCCTGTTATCAAAGTTCATGGTACCCACACTAACTGTATCGAATCAGCTTCGCACGGCCCGTAATGTCATACACCATCCACTGTATCACCAACTACCCAGACCGACTCGGATGCATCCTTCGATACATCCAATGGTGAATCACAGCTGGATCTTCCCGAGGACTTCTTGATAGCCCCCGCATGTGACACGGCTTCTTCGCAATCGTAGCTTCTTTTTTTTTTTTTTTTGTGTCCAATTTGTGTCCGTTGAGAGTATACTCTATGTAGAACAATACGTGCTAGTCTAAAGGGACCCCCGGTGTCCCTGTCGCGTCTCTGGAGTCACGAATGCCCTGGTGTGAGGCGTACCCCCACCAGTCCGCCGTTCCCGCCGGCCGTTTTAGACGTGCCCTCCTTCGAAGATGAGAAGACTATGTATGTACGTGCTATTATTGTGTGTTCTGTAGTGTGTATGTGTCTTAACGCAAGCTCGACCGTTGATACGGTGTTGCAGGAATTCTGTGGGAAGGAGTTGGATGAGGGCCAGAGGTTGTCGATTGGCGTGGGTTCTCATGTACTAAGTCGTTTCCTGAGGCAAGAATTCGTGGTGGCGAGCTTCTATGAGTGGTTTGAGGAGGAGGGTGGAGGAGAGGGATGGAGGAAGGGTATGGTTTGCTTGCGTGTGTTGCGGTACATTATTTACTTTATAGGGTATCGTAGCTTCTTTGTAACTGGCCTGGCTGTTTGACACTTTAAGCGAGCTTCTTTTAATCTTGCAGGGATCAATAGGCAGGACTGTGGTACCTGACTGGTTTCTGATCGAAAACTCCTATACTCCTATGAACCGCTTTGAATCTGACCGCAGCTGGCTTTCATGCACATGAACCAGTGCCGTGGCATGCCGCATGTACTGTAAGTGTGGGTCGCACAATGAGTCGTACCTTGGAACAAGTTAACTTACTAAACCAGGATTGACTTTATCTTTTCTCATTGAAGATGTGCTTGCCCTCAGCTGACTCTTTTTTAATTCCAAATTTTGTCCATCGAGAGTGAAACTCTATGTAGGACATACACGTCACCTGACTTTGCTTCGCACCACCAAGCGACTATGTCGGCGGCATCACACTTCTGTCGAATTTGAGAACTTCAAGTTGGACAGTGATGATATTTATTTTTGTATCGATCTTGTCGCCCCGATGTCAAACCTTGGTGCGATAGACATTATCGTCACGACTCGCTAATCATTGTGCCCATTGTGCCGTGGGCATCAGTGAATTCATGAGTCCGCGTGCTTGTGCATCCGTCTTTCAAGTTCCTCAGGCTCGATAAGCTCAAATATTCCCATGTGAAGCAGTCAGCAGATATACAAAGATTGTCGTGATGCTCTACTACATATTACTTTAAATAACTTGCTCATTTGTTCACCAGTTCTCTGATGGGAGCGATAGCATGAGCAAAATATTGTTGTTGCCACTACTACCACTCCTTGTCGCACCCGTACTTGTACTATATAGTCTGAAATACAACATTGTAAAGCTGCTGCTAGTCTATGCTCATTTTTTTCAGGGTCTTGAGCTGTTCTACACTATCACATACATAGCTACACGATGGTGCGAGGGAGGTACAGATATATTGTGGCGACGAAGTGCGGAATGCATGTACATTAGGCTAGCACATTGAAGATAAAAGTCGGCATGCTGAAAGAATTCTAGTTTGCATTTATACATGCACTGACTAGATTTTATATCTACGTGGGTTTGCTTTCGGCTTCTATTGCTTCCTGAGCGGTGAACGAGGTCTTCGCCTCTGCTGTAACTGAGGTAATGCTCGTATATTTCTGCGGGAGTCAAGCTTTCAATCACCATTCGGCACAAGCGATTCCCATTAGGCGAGAGAAGGAAGACTCATCGGATGTCCAGGGTTGTTGAGTTCACCGTTCCAGGGCTGCTTCTTGATATGTGTGACTTGAATTGTTCGTGATCCATATAACAAATTTACCAATCAGACAGGTGGACCAACTGCTTTGTGTCTTCGTTTAGGGCCAGGTAGCATAGCCAGAGTCTCCCCCTAGGCCGACCTTAGGCGAAGGAAGATCGTCGTTTCCATTTCGACAGGACCTTTCAGGACTATAGACATTATTCAGTGATTACGGTTCTGTTCGCCGTTCATCTGTGACCCAACATACAGGCACTGTTGTCAGTTCCGTCGGTCAGAATTCGTCACAGAGCAATGGAACTCGTGAGGAGCTTCACGAGCAAGCTCAAGTGAGTTTTTACCAGCTCAGCTCCACATAAATCGATTCGATTCCGGTGTGACTCACATCCCACATGAACCCAGCGGTTAAATCCGGAAAATTGAGAATTCACATTCGTTACGAAGGTGGCTCTCCCAAAATCCTACCCGCATCGAGGCGAGCATAGTACTAGAATGGGTTATCAGCATGGGTAGTGCCTAAACGGTGCAAGTTGTTCTGTAGAAATTTTGACGCTTGTAAAGAGGCCAGGATCATTTGATTCAGTGTTCCGTTTTGTTGGCTCGCTATCTTGATATGTCAAGGGCAACGGAAATGATGGGGAAGATCAAGTGATGCGCGGGGAGTAAAGCTCACAAACACTTACCGGGCTAAGGGTCTCGGCGACCGAGGAATTTTGGGTGGTAGGTACCCGCATGCAAAATCCCACAGTGGCTACTTTTTTGACAGGCAAGAGGGTCATCTGCTATGGCGAACACAGATTCGGCGATCTGCGAGTCAAGATTAAATCAACCGTGCAATAAATGCGGAATGGAGGCGCAGACGGCGAAATTGTTTCAAGTCGTAGACTCATCTATGACGGGAGTGCCATGAGCTGGGGGTTGGACGAATGATACGGACGTAAGATGCTTTACTGACGGCTCCAAGTAGTATGCTGCTTCGAAATGCAATATTCCTGGAGCTCTGCCCGCTGTGGAATATTAACTTACGTGCACTACTATCACTTTTTCCTGACAGATGCATCTGGCAGCCTAAGCCAACTGACGCACCTCACGAGCCGGATGTCATATCCATTTCGCCCCGTAGCTGGGAGTCTGGGACTACTCCCCAACTACTTCCACCGTCCACAAAGGAAGGTTTCTCTTCAAGTTTAGAATGCATCCGCAACGTTATTCTTGAATCTGCATCCCAGTCCTTGATGCTGAAGTGAGTCTTCGGCAGCAACCCTGATCCCTCAAGGCCTCACTAACCTTCAATGTATACACACTGCACAGCGTTATAAAATCGCCGGTGAATCTGATTTTTTTTTCTTTTTTTTTTGGTGGAACGATATAGATACATGGCAGCTGACAAAGTCAGCTGTAAGATCACCAGTCAATCTTGATGCCATCTGATGCCCTATTACATCACCAAAAGTCCAAAAACTTCCGATTCGGTGTCTACCCTATTATCATTCAGACCTTTCTCGGTTCCTTTGAAGTTTGAAGTTTGAACGTCTGGACACCTCACGTGATTCACAATGGAAAGACCCGAGACTCTGCTTAAGCCATCTTCGCTTTAAGTTCGCTTCAAGTTGATGTTGCATCACCGAGCAGTATATAATCCTCAACTCCCCACTGCCCGCACGCCGGCTCCTGCCCTCCCCAACCTCCCGCTACCGTTTTTTCCTCGTTAGCGTCTCTCCTTCGTTAGGATGTTGTGTTATTTGTATCCCAGCATGTAGCACATCAATGAATACAATTATATGATGGATAGTCTCATACAAGGGCGCGTGTCCAGCTACCGTAAAATAAAGCGCGCCTCGAATTCTGGAGCAGGACAAGAGCAGCGGAAGTTACGCTAAGTTACGGAAGAATGGAATTTGTATGATGAAGTGCATATGCGATAAATGGGGGAGCTTCACTTGTGAGTTAGAAGGGGGTTACTTCAGACAAGCAAAAAAATAGGTAATGAAGAGCACACAACCGCCAAGCCTGCTCATGACCGTAAAATGGGTCAGAGTGTCTTGTTGTAGGTTGAGCAGACTGAGGTTTGGGTGGCGCCTAGGCTATCATCATCCATATAGTGTGCCATCGAGAATACTGAACTGTGAACATCGGCGAAGTCACGGTGGAGTGGAACGAGTGAGTCGTCAAACTTGCTAGTCACGAGTGCCAATGCCAAGTGACGCGTGAATATCAATGCTCTGCGCCGCTCGGTCGTCAAAATTGAAAAGCGCGTCCCCGAAATTGGTGGCTGTGCCTTTCCCTGGCGAGACATAATGCATAAGTAGCTGCAAGCCTCTTTTTGCCCACATCGATTACGCAGCTCAGATTGATTTCCCCGACGAAATGACTTCGTACACAGTTATCGCGGCCATGGAAGAGGCAATCAACGATTATATTTCTTGGGCCATCGTAATGACCCATTCTGTCCCCCACTCTGCGAAGGTGCTCAGTCAGGGCTTTATGCGAGGCTGCGTGCCTAGGACGTTCGCGATGAGAGGCCACCACGGACGACCAGGGGATATGCGTTCTTCACTCCGACATCAGCAAGATACAGGTCGAGCCAAACGACGTCGGTGTCAGCGGTTAACATGGTCTACTCATATTGAAAAATTGTGCGTACGCACCCGCATCGTGGCCGATCGCCTCTGATTTCTGGAATCAAGACGTTTACATTGTGACAAGTGGTTGATTCCAAAGAGCCAGCTTGCATGACAAAGCCTACTACATCCTGCTGCATTTCTCCGAGTCAGTGCTCAATAGCTCTAAATTAGACATTCATGAAATGGATGAGTCAAACCTGGACAGTTTGTGCCAGCACCACACTACGTTGGTGAATAGCCATTACAACGTCAAAAAACATCCAGAGCACTTCCTTTGATAACTGAGCATGAGAAGAGAATGTGAATAGTGCCCGCCACGGACAACATATGGATCATCAATGTTTCACTAACAAGTGTTGTGGTTGCGCACCATTCAAGTGAATTCACAGAGAGATTCCCAGTCGTCTGCATACCCATCTTTCGAGAATCAGTCCTAGTGAAACCCTATATGCGATTGAGCGCAGGAGAACAAGATCAGTCCGTCGTAAGCAACCAGCTTACACAGCCGCTGCCAGAGATCCATACCCCATGCGTACCTCGAGAGGCGAGAATGGCTCCGACTTACACATGGGGTATGGTGTCATGGCCTACATTCTATTTGAGGCCGACGCAACACTGCATCGGAGACGAGTCTATGGTTATCCTCGAACGATCTTCATCTCCCCTGCAACACACCTCCCGATCTTGGCGATTCAGAAACACTCACCTTTACCATCTTAGCCTTCACAACTTCTGCTCTGTTGGTACATCTGCCGCTGGAAAATCGGTGTATCCTTTCTCAGTAAGATCTCCGGCGAGGTAGAATGTTGCACGGTCGGGCTTAGCAAGCGGCAGGTCGTATATAAGTCGGGCAGGGAGGTCAGGCTGTTGGAAGAGCGTGGAGAGTAAGTAGTGATCGAAGCGGAATACGAAAGAGATCGACCAAGGTGCAGGAAGAGAAAGTTGTCAGGACACATGGGCAAAGAGAATGGACGAAGAACAAATACGGAAACACGGAAGGACTCACATTCGGAATATACAACCTGCCAAATGCTATCATGCCCCCATGCTCCTGCGCTGTTTCGATCGCGGTCTGTCGTGTGTACCCACCCGCACTGATAAACACGCTATCCTTGCCCTCCTTGCACCATATCTCACGCAGGAAATTGTTGCTACTCTGCGGTGGTGCGTCCACATCAATGTTTCCGCCAACACGTGGTTCGGTGACGTGGAGGTAAGCAAGGTCGTACTTCCTGAGCTGGCTTACGAGGTATGAGAACTGTGGTTTTGGATCGGGGAGGCCCATGTCTGCATAAAGGTTAATCCAGCATAAAACGAGGAACAGAGAAAAAAACGCACCTTGAAACGGACTCCACGGACTCAATCTAATGGCGACCCTCTCAGCACCAACTTCTTTGACAAGCGCATCTACAATCTCTATCGCAAATCTTGCCCTCTTCTCGATACTCCCACCCCATCCATCCTCCCGGATATTGCTCACCTCTTGCAAGAACTGATCGATCAGGTATCCGTTTGCACCATGGATTTCGACGCCATCGAAGCCTGCTGCGATGGCGTTCCTGGCACCAGTGGCGAAGCTGGTAATGTATGATTTTATCTCTGGTTCTGTGAGGGCGTGCGGGACTGCAGTAGGGCGGATGGAAAGTGGGATAGGAGAGGCAGATACAAGCGGGGAGTTACCCTCCTTGGCGAGGGCATCTGGGACTGCAGCTCTCCCAAGTGCCCACAGTTGGCAAAATATAGAACTACCCTTCTCATGCACGGCATCGGTGACCTTTTTCCATCCTTCTACCTGTTCCTGGGTATAGATCCCTGGGACGAACTCCCTCCCACCAGCAGCCTGGGAGATGAAGGTCGCTTCGGAGATGAGGAGTGTTCCCGGGACGGATGCACGTTGTGCGTAGTAGGTGGCTGCATGGGGCCCGGGGACGTGGGTGGGGTAGGCGCGAACACGGGTGAGGGGGGCGAGGACGATACGGTGGCTAATTCTCATGTGACCCACTTGGATGGGAGTAAAGAGCGTGGGCGTCATCGTGGGCCTGGTGAGTAAGGTGAGGCCATAAGGGACATACCAGGAGATATAAGTACTGATACTCAGCGGGGCTGTTCACGTACGTGGACTATAAGGTCGGCCGCCGCATGTGAACACCTTCCCACAGAACGATAAATCGATGCACCTCCGGTGGCCTGGGCACCTGCAAAATATTATTCATGGGGTTTACAAGAATCAAGTTTAAAAATGTCTAAGGATTTTGATCATGGAGCGTCTTGCACGATTGGTCTGCTCTGAGGTCAGTTCGTGTGCAGTGAGGATAGTAATATATACACGCACGACATGGCTCTTGCACCAATAACAAGCTCTGACTGTAGTCGACGATATATTTGTACGAGTGACTGCAGATATCTGTGTGTTTTGTCTGTGTGTGTAGCTAGAACAGTTGAACAGATCCGCCATAAACAACGAAGCAGACACCACTGAAAACCTCATATCGTGATATGCGATTATTTAACCTATAAAGCTGAGTCATCATGCTGGGTTTCGAGATAACAATATAAAGCACGACAAGGTTGGATCATTAAAAGCGTCTATGACCAAATGTGCCCTTCCGTTTGAAGGATTATATTCCAAGAAACATCGACGTAATGCGAGTTCCAAATGTTGTCATCGCTATCCAGTGGCACCGCTTCTGTTTTGAGGTAACGAAATATGCCCTTCCGGTCGAAGAATTATATTCCGAGAAATACATTTATCACGCAAGCTCCATGTTTTGTCATCACTATCAAGTGTCCATCGCCTCTATCTTCAGGTAAAAAGTGTTCCCTTCCGGTTACGACATGGCAAACTTGAATTTACGTCCTTTCAAGTACTAGTACTACTACTGGGCCTTTCACCTTCAAGTTCTCCTCCACGCTGCCAGTGAGCCCAACGCGCAGTTGCCTCGTCATACCCGGACCATGCAGGACGATTCTGTCACACTGAAATTGACAAGTGAACTCTGCGCTAGTCTCAGCGAGCCTGCCAGTGGCCGCAGACTCACTGCCTGACGACTCAGCAGCCAATCATGTGCTCGCTAGTGCTGCCGCCGTTCAGTCCCGAACCTGGGTTCGAACCTGAACTTTTGCGGACGGGACCGCCGTTCGGTTAGTGGTTCGACACATAATGCAGGACCAGACCCTACCTAGGTTCATCGTTCGGGCAGTCTCGGATGGCTCTCGGACCCGTTCGGACCAGTCTGAACCGGTCCGAACCCATCATTCTAATCAAGTTTGTTTCTTCTGTTCTGCGACTCATGAGAATCAACTTGTCTTTGCGCATTCACGATCTCTTCCTATTCTGACCTGCGACATACAGTCAGTGTTGCAACAATCTTGCTGACAGACGCAGTGAGTCTTTTGCACTGATGCCCGCTCTCCCCCCTTCAATTAACCGTGGCGCCCTGTAGACGTGAGTGTAATTTTTGACCAGGTTATTGATTCACTATAATGACTACCACAGATGTGAGTCTGTTTGGAGTGTGCTGCCCGAGGCTGATCACTAACTGGATTCGTCAGGCTTGATTCTGTTCGTCATATCGGATTGGGCATATGTTGTGGCATTTGCAATGCTGGAGGGTGAGCTTTGCAGTTGCCAGACCTCAGTGATATCGACTTGACTGAAACATCTTGCAAGTCATCATGTTAACTCGGTTGCATGCCATGTATCAACGATCCAGAAAGATCCTGATACTTCTCGTTGTCAACTTCCTGGCTTTCAACATTTTCAATGGGATGGTCGTGGTAATGGACGGGGTGCATGGTTCAGGGGGTACGCTTAATTGCGGATGAAAAAATATGAATGGAGCTTATTGATGTATACCAGAGGAGCTGATCCTCTCCGGCACCTATCAGTGCATGGTCGTCTACCCGGAAGATGCCCTGCTTCTGAGTGGCATTGATTGGATACTTTTCACTGCATGGGAGGTCTTCGCACCGTGTCTCACAGTCTGGATTGCTGGAAAACACTGCGACAACATTCGGCAGGAGGAATTGTTGGGGACTGTTTCAGGGTGTTGATGAAAACTCACATGTTTTACTTTGCGAGGTGAGCTCATATTGTGAATATGCTTCTCTTTTTCCGCTGAAGGATCGGACATGCTAGCTTTATTGCTGTTTCTTGTCTCACTCTCATAAGTAATTTGTCTCCAACGATCTCAGCGGTATGCCAGTTTGTCACTGACTCCTGTGTGTGGCCACAGTTCATCATTTCTATAGGGCCAATATGGGATTCTTCATATTTTACTAGTCGTGCAGATGGTTGTGTTGGGACCCCGCCTCATCCTTGGCGTTCGAGAATATTATGCGAAGCTCGTGGCTGACTCTGACGCAGCAACGGGCATGACCTCAATCGCTTTCCAGGAGCGCGTGCATATATCGACCGGCAATGGTGTGTAGCACGGGAGATGCTTGATGAAGTTGACGGTTGTCTGGTGCTCTGGAGGGAGCAGAAGAATTTTATTTTTGCTTCATTCTAAGTTTCGTTTGTGGTACTTGTTAGTTATATGGTGCTATGCGGTGCATATAGTAAGATAATTTATGTAGTGTTATAGTGCGAGCGGTTGGATACATACCCTGTGAACTCATTGCTCCTCAAAATGTTGTTGAATAGTTGATCATACTAGCCTAAGATCTCTTGGTAAATTTTGCGAAATATTATGTCGCGTTCGGCGGTTCGAACTGGTCCGAACCCGAACCTGACCATTGTGAACCCGTTCGAAGTGGTCCGGCCCAGAGTCCAACCTACCTGTGTGAACTCGACCGAGGTTTGGTTCTCGGTCCTCAGTTATCTTGAAAAAACCGGACGGAACCGAACTTCGGCAGCACTAGTGCTCGCGCGATTCACTGTACTATGAGCGAGCGCTCAGTGAGTATCATCTGGGAGGCCATGCGTGGTACAAACTAAGTTGAAATTGGGCAGCAGAATTTCTACTAGTGAATTAAAATCTATAGTATTCATCATCCTGGTCCTCGTCTGACTCCAGCGCAGAAGCTGGCTCTTCATCTTCATCAGCGCCCATAGTACTGCCATCGTCCTCGCTGCCGTCACTGTTAGTACTTTCCCCATCGTCTTGCTCGTCCTCGTCTTCATCACCGTTATCTTCCTCGTCCTCGTCGACTCTTAGTGCATGTTCACCGTCCTCGGGTGCTTCACTTGCTGCCTCACCATCACGGTCTAGCTCATCTTCACAACTGAATGATTCATCCTGGTATTCGCTCTGATGATGTCTGACTGCTGAGGAATCGTATTGAATCTCATGTCCAACGCCCATTCCAATGAATCTTGCGAACATATCTCGATCTGCAAAGCTGCGAAGAAAAGTGAGCGTAGGTTTATGGCATGGTAGTGGCAATTTCGCCTTACATATTTACATAAAGGAATGACCAGTCATCGATTTCACCTTGACCTCTTGCAAGAGATGGTCCGCGTCTGAGGAGGGCATCTGAACGTCCATCTGAAAAGGCTGGAATGAGGTGGCATCCACGGATAACCAGTGACGGGTCAAGGAAGCCAAAGGCGTCGTTGTCAGTCTCAGGGATGAATCCGACCTTGGGTAGACGTGCTTCTTTGAGGCCCCAGCGATAGGTAGGATCCACTCCAAGCCATCGAACCCAAAGCACTTCCAAACTTTGAGATGAACGGTTTCGTGCTTGTGATCCGGTATGCAACACCCGGATGCGAAAGGCCCGTAACACCTGCGCATACCAGAAAGGATGCGCGTCCTCGTGTTCTTCCCTTGACAATGTCATGACATTGCAGTTGTACCCTGGTCTCATAGAGTCTTGGTCACGTCGCATATCATAGGTGGTGTAATTGACCCGAAAACGACGCGGTTGTTGGACACGAGATAGATTGTCGATGAAGCGTAGGTCGTTCCTTTCTGAATCCGAAAATATACGCTCATCGCCGTCATACTCAAGTTCTAGTATACGAGACAAGAGGTGATTTTTTAGCTTCGGGATGAAGTCCTGTTATACAATATGTGAGTCAGACAACATAAGCAAAAGATTCGCTCTTACTTTGACGGCAGGATCGCGTGAATGGTCGCCGAGGAAAGTTGCGAGATTGAGGACGTTGACCCAGGAATCTGAAAGATGGTGGTGGAGTTCCGGAACATTTGCAATAGGATCCTCTATTTCAACATTCTGCTGCTGCCGCCTGAAGCGTGTGTGCCGCCTCTCATGCTTTGCTATTTGTGTCGGTACGTCTTGTTTGTTGGTCATCCTATAAAATCTCTTGATGAGGCGGTGCGCCACCTCTCCCTGCATCAAAGTGAGCCAGGAACACACATAATTGAACAATGCCCCTACTATCTGTGTAGTATAAGAATCGGTGGTGCCAAACGATCTTATAGAGTGTACGTAGTCTCCGAGGGCATGTAACTTGTAGGTAAAAAGGTTAAATGATTTTGGTCGAGGTCCGGTCCATTCAGCTACTTTGGGTCTCGATTGAGATTCAAAGTCGTGTTGTCTCCGGCGACGGGCAGCCATCTCGCTAGGGAGTTCTGTGGTTCGAAAAGCTGAGCAAGTATATGTGCGGAACCTTCGAAGTTGAGTTCCCAGCCTTCGGAGCGACTGGTCCAGTAAATGAAGTGTCTCATCGGAGTGGAGACGCATCTTGGCCAGGGCGTGCCATTCAGCCATGCGAAACAAGAGAACCCTAATAATACCATCATGTTCCCCTGGGAAAAGTCCCTCAAAAGTGGGTATGGCGCACTGGAACCGTAAGCTAATTCAAACGCATTGTGCATAAGATGTAAAGCTACCTGAAGCATGTCCTCAAAATGTCGAGCGACTCGCTGTCTCATTGACGAAACGCACTTAGGGAATCGTCGAATTGACCCTTTCCCAAAGGGAGGAATCAAGTGAAACCTAGTGTGTGGAGACATCAAAGCTAAGAATTAAATAGTTAAAAAAACGCTGATACCTTTCGTTGATAATGTCAATTTTCCGAGGGTCAATTGCGTAGAGTAACCGCATCAAGTGCATCATCACCGCTTTCAGTACCCCAAGTTCAAACTCATGAAGGAGGTCAACTACGAGGATGGGGAAGAAGTCCAACCCTAGTGGTGAAAGACGGTCTACGAAGCTGTTCTGGGGAATGTCAATTGTACTCGAGTAATACTACGTGAACACAATCAAACTCACGATAGTAGGCACCAAGGAAAATTCCTTCAAGAGGCTCTCCACTGACACTCCCTTGATGGGAACACCACGTGTATATATGGCGTTGCGTGCTTTGGACACTTTCTCATTAAAAAAGGTTCGTAGCCGGTTCATCCGTTGTGATACATCACGTAAAAATCCGATGCGATCGAACATTGACTTGGGCGTTAAACAGCGGGGGCACGGACAGTTGCCTTTGTCACGTATGGTCGCGAGGAGAACTCTAAAATAATTAATGGCCTACTAGTCACGATATAAAAAATAACGAAGAGAAATCAGACTTACTTCTCAGGGTAATCTGCTGAATAAGTGAATACTCGAGGAAAAACCCGTCGATATACTCCATCATGGCACTTGACTACGATGCCGTCTTTGTAGGCATGGACAAACTCGTCGTCGAGCAGGATGGACCACACTGCGTGGAATAATTCCCGCTTACAATGGGTAAGTATATCACGGTAATTCTTCCTCCGCAGGAAGGTAGAAATGAAGCGTGTAATGGCATCTGGTAGCTGCGTGAGATAGAAATCAAAACACATCTTTTGTTGACCGACGACTGAACAACTTACTGTGGGAATAAAAGCCACTGGGTGGCAAGCGCCAGAGTTAGGATCCGAGCGGACATATTTTGATAGATTGCCGAAAAACAGATATATCGGCCATGCTGATGCGCTCCCGAACTGCGTTAAGTGAGTGGAATCAGACCAGAACATGAGGCCTGCGATAACCCTCTCCAGTTTGCAACCGTCCTCTCTTCTTTCTTTCTGCAGCTCGTCGTGAGCCTGAATCCAAGCATCGGAAGTATAAAGCTCATCATAAAGTCGTTGCTCTCGTCCAGTTACCGGTGATTCCCAAACACGCTTGAAAGGCGTTAGGTGGAACCGTTTTGACAACTGTTCCGAAAATGCAGCTTTTATAACTGCAACAAGTGGCCGGTAGAGGAGCCCAGAAACAGAGAACACGCGGCCATTCCCTTTGGGATTTTTTTCCTTCGACGGAACCATTATCTTGACATCAGTTTCCTTCCAGCCATCTTGCTGGAAAACGCCCGGAACATCCATGCAATCCTCAGAAGCATCAAAATGCTTCATCTGAGCGTCAGGATTGAAGTTTTCAAAATCTTTCAGATCGAAGTCCTCTGCCCTCAACACCTCATTCACCAAACGTTTGGTCTCCGTCATGGACTTCCGATCGCTCCCAGTCACCAACCAAGACATCAAGCGCCAGACCGACATACTTTTCCATGGCCATGGTGGCTGCATTGTGGAAGGATCGCTTGAGGAGGCTGTCTCAACGTCCTGTGTACTGCTGTCGTCGATATTGGATTGAGGAGGGTGTATGTTCGATAGATCGTCTCCTGACACAGCTGCATCCGGATCATAGGTAGGGCGATGACGATATTCACGAGCAATGCCGAATTTGTTGAAACAGGTGCGAATGGAGTCGAAAACATGAAGAATTACACGCTTTGGGATAGAAGTTTGTTGATCCTGAATAGCAGGTGGCGGCGGTTCCGGAAGCTCGTCCCTGTATCGTAGTGGTAATTTCCGCGTGCGAATTGGCCGTGAATTATGGCTACAGTCTGGGATACTAGAAGGGTTCTGTAGAGGAGAACCCAGGCCTGAACCAGATGGACTCCGATTGCCACGGATTGAATTATTAGATGGGGATGGAGCGACTTGGATGGGGTGGGGCTGGTTGAGTATCTGGGGAGTACTATGGTCACGGTTGAGAGTTGATTGATGTGATCCGCTACTTGAGGACAAAGGAATAGCCTACGATGCATCATGCGTGACCACCGTTGGAGAATGATCTAGTAACACCTACTCGGGCGGTATCATTGGCAAGGAAGGGTGCAGGCTTCACCCTCTTAAATGCCCTGGTTTGCTTTGGGTCTTCATGAGCCAGGCGTTTGAAACGCTGGGCTTGTAGATTTATACGATGCTTGTAATGGTCACAAGCCCTACGGTGTCGACCAAGTCCCGCACTGTCAGAGAAGTCACAAGGACACGGTGATCCACATTGTAAGCGATGACGGTCCATGATTAAAAGAGAAAAAGCGAGACAGAGAAGTACACAGAAAGCAGCTCTAATTTTCATCGTTCATTTCCAAATCATCGAGCTGAGTAGCTGAGTAACCTAGTAGGAAGTGAAACAGGTCACGGTTATCGGCGATCGGAGACTCACAGCCCGGGCCAGTGCCGTGACGGCCCACGTATGTCATGATCTTGACATTTAGACTAAGAGCGAACTCAGGGTTATGTCTCGTCGATGTCGAAAGTAAAAGGGCTATTACAACTATTGTATTAATTAAAGAAAGCCTCATGCACGAGTACAATGTGATGGTACATCGGGTATCTGAAAATGGTGTGCGCTAGAGTACGTGATGATGATAAACGCTAATGGCGGGACTGAGCGACAATGACTCGAGTATCAAGGTGAGTTTAGCGGCAGGCATCTACCTGTGGCTACTATATCACGGTAAGCTCAAGCCCCGGCGAAGTGCAGCAGTGCGAGCACGCGTGCACGCGTGCGTGAACGTGTGTTCTTGGCCGGGCCTGCATCAAATGCTTCCTCTGCCGTGCGCTTGACTCCCCTACTGCCTGCCACCACACTATGCCAACTCTTGTAACGATCATGAGCCATTGACATACTTGCAAGGGCAAGCTTGGAAAGCATCCCATCCCATCCAAAGGGGAGAGTGACAGGCGCGGCCAGCAGGGCCAAAACATCGATATTCGGGCTGACCTGTTGGGACAAATGTGCGTACTGTTCCCTCATCCGGGACAGTCCCATCTCCATCATGAGCGTGACATTGTCCATTGATTTGTTCGGAAATAATTCCTGTTGTAAGTATGATCAGTCACGAATCGCTAAGTATCGGTGAGACTTACGCCACGTGTTGTGAGATTTGGGTTCTGCGTGTCTATGTCAATTCGCCCGTTGACGTCTTGTACCCAAACCTGAAAATGCACGCTTGACATTGTATGCCAGAGGTGCCCTTCAACCTCAATTTCAGTGGGTGTATTGAGTGATCTTGGGCCAGTGCGGTCGGAAAGGAAGGTGGTGAAGGAACGAGCATTCTCCTCATTTTGTAGCTTTC
Organism: Suillus subluteus; assembly: GCA_016647755.1. Taxonomy (NCBI): domain Eukaryota; kingdom Fungi; phylum Basidiomycota; class Agaricomycetes; order Boletales; family Suillaceae; genus Suillus; species Suillus subluteus. The sequence goes on along the minus strand of JABBWI010000133.1, from coordinate 99,130 downwards.
GCCACGCATTGCTCAGGCGTTTGGGTGGGCTGTAGGGGATCCGTTCATTAATCTCGACCATGAAGAGTAGTACGATATCTGGGAATGCTTCAACCCTGTCCCTGAGCCTCTGTAGTAGATCAGCTCTGGACTGCGATACAGCCACCTCGCCCATGACAGGAGTGGATAGGATGGGGGGGTCGGTGAGGGCAGTGACCACGTGGATGATATCAGGGATACATTTCACCGAGTCCCCGTCAATGGTCAAGTTAGTGTGGGTGTCTGAGGACAGAAAATTCCCAACAATGAAATCCTGCAGGAGAAGGTCTAGACGTTCCAATCCTTTGCTGATAACCTTGATTACAGCCTCGTGTACGGGGGAAGGCATTTCAACAACAAGGGTATGGGTATCACAGTTGTATTCCAACCTAGAAGAATTGTATGTTATAACTCGTAAGAAATTGTCGGACTATGTTTACCTTGGTCTTGCAGGGTAGTCTTCGATTTTGCAAGATATATAATCGTAGTCCGCTCGAGTGATATTTTGAAACACCTGGCAACATAATGATCAAGTAACTGAATATTGAAGTGCACAGACATACCTCGCAATCTGTCTCACGATTCGATTCTGAGACAAACCTAAGCACCTTGTGTCGTCCAGCAACGGGAGGCTTGGTCAGATTTGGTTTGACCTCGCGGAGGGTGGCGTCAAGTTGAGATGTAGAAGTGTCCTTGGTCGTTGGCTTTCTCCCCCGTCTCGTTGCTAAGCTGGTTGGAGGCTGCTTGTATGGTTCGATAGCCTTCACTTCGTAAGTAGACTTGCCAAGTCTGATGTTTGTCCTCGGTTTAGGGCTATGGGATTGTGAGGAATGACTCCTGATAGTAAGCGTGCCGGTCGTGGACATGACGATTGCGATTGAGTTGAAGGCCCGTTGTTGGCAGGTAAAGGTGCGATTATCTAATTGACACTCCATTAGTCGCAAACAAAAACTTTGACTCCAATCATGACGCGTGACGCAGCGCATCGGGCAAGACCCGTGGAGTTTGGAGCACTTGAATACCCCAGAACCTAGTGATGACTCATCAGTAAACCGGTGAGACTAAGATATGACTATATATTGCAGCTTCTTTGAGTCAGGAGTTTACATCAAGCTTAGCTTGAACCGTGCGCGTGAGTCTTTGATCAGCACTGAGTCGCATTGAGTCACTGAGGTCATCACTAAAGTTCCCTCAAGTTTCCATTTGGGATAATGATTGTTGTAAGTACATGAATAGCATCAAGGGTTAGTTAGGTCACTGGGACACTGCTTCAAATACACGTGCTAGGAGGGTAGTTTGCTCTTGGACTATCATAACGATTTCTTTTCCTAACCTGGCGAGTCTCTCTTTATCCCCGTTATCGGCAGTACGCCGCTTCTTTGCAGGTGGAAGTTCTGCTTGTGAGGAGTTTGTGATATTATGAGCAAAGTCCCGGCGGCTCTGAGCCTTTTCAGGCTGAGGTTGATTAGTACTATGCGATAATTTGAGACAAGACCTCAGATGAGACTCACTTGCAGCCCGTCAGAATTGCAGTCAAGCTTTGAGTTGCTTGACAAGGCACGCTTCAAAATTGCCCGTGGAATATCGACAAGAGAATTTTCATGCTGGTAACAAGAACGCTCATGAGTTATTTCATCACACGGTATTAGGAAATATTACCTCCTGCTCAGCATCTCCTCTCATGTTGTGCGTTGGTGATTGTGACCGTTGGGAATCCAATGTCTCCTGAGCATCGACACCTAGTTTCGCTCTTGCTCGATAGTAGGCTTGGCTGTATATGTAGTTTCCTTGTGAATCAGCTGGTGCTCCTTGACCGTTTGCGGGCCATCTTTCAGAATATGGCGAGTCTCTGACTCTGAGGATTTGTGAAGCACCATCATTGTGACTAGAGCCTCGAGAGCTATGTTCAGAGCTTTTATCAGGATCGTCGTGACTAGAGCCTCGAGAGCCGTGTTCAAAGCTTTTATCGGGATCGCAAGGCATTGTGAATGTCGTGTTTGACGATTGATCGCTACTTTATCCTCCGAGTCAGGTTAGTAGTACCTCTTACCACCCTAATGATATCATTCGTGGAGCGTCAATTACATTTCCAAGTACGTGATTCACGGTGACCTGACTAGCGTAAGTTTTGCGTATGCTGTATCGGGAAGAGTAGAGGGACGCAAACATAAGCGAACAAAGCACGCTAATAGGAGAATATGAGACACGCACAGATCGGGGCGCTCGAGCAATTGGAATGCAGGTGGAGCGCGAACGCGAATTGGTTCCGCGGGATCAAATGTTCCGTCCTTACATATTAGATGACAGAATATTTTCCGAACGTAGTAAGCTGTATGTCAACCGTACTCGGATTGAATGGAGTGACACCAAGGCCAATGGGCCCTGGCAGATCAGCCTGAGGATTGTGTCAGCCAGCGGCGCCTTTCTAACTTGAAACTCCAAAACTACGACTCAACATCGATCTTGATCACTGCACTGATAATATGATCCATTTGCCACACGAGATCGAAAGGACAGTCTTTCGACTTGCAGCAGGCGTCCATCCTGCAAACGATGTGCACTCATATTTATTGGTCGCCCCCAGAGTTCATGACTGGTAGGCAAAAGTCCCGAGATATGCTGGATTCAGTTGTGACTTACAAGACGGTAATAGGATTGAAGAATTGATGTATCGGACCGTTGTCCTTGCCAGTGAAGCACGAGCGTGCCTTTTTGTTGATTCGCTTCGTTCTCGACCAGTGTTTGCTTCTGCGAATGTTGAATCTCTCTGTATTGGTGGTACGGTGCAACTCACCACAGCAGTAGAGGTCATACAACTGTGCAGTGGTATTGTCGACCTCGCCTTCTGGATTCTGCCAGAGGGGGATCATGACGTGCCGGGTTGCCTATTGGACGCATTAAACAAGCTACCTTTGTCACGGCTGTCTATCCACTTATCAACCGTCTTCCGTAGAACTGACATGCCATTCCTACCATCCATCTCTCTATTCAGCAAAGTCACCCACCTTGACTTGTTGGAAGGTTGGGTGCTTTGGGGCTCCCCAATCGGCATACATTGCCTAACGCAACTTACGCATATTTCCCTTCGATTTTTCACTGATCGGACAGCACCAGCCTTGCTGCAAATGATCCTTGCAGATTGCATTCACCTAAAAGTATTGGTTTTGCGTGTAAGAGAGGAAGTTGGCAGGGTAGAGAAATGGTTGCAGGAGCATGACGGTCTCGATGATCATCGTATTGTTGTGACAGCCAAGAGCTCTCATGATACCTGGGATTGCAGAACAAGTGATGGGATGAGTCTGTGGCAGTATGGAGATTATATTGCAAAGTGTCGAGACGCGATACATGAATGTACAAATTAGGCGCCGAGAATATCGGCAATGATGGTATGGCTGTACGTTTGTATTTGTTTTGTCAGCAAGTCGATGGCTAATAGCCGCACAAAGTCCTGACTCCATTTCCACCAAATTTACTCTCTTCTAATGTCGACACTTCTGCCGTGTTACTCGTGTTATAGTACATCGCTCGCTTACCAGTATGCTGTAGTGGGGTCCCTTTTAGGTTGGTGCAGGTAAAAGAATGGAGGTTTAGAGCTGAACTCCTTGATACCACTGACAGAATTGATGGGCCAACATCGTAGGCCAATGCCACATTCAGACTCGTTGTCCTTTGATGTATGCTGGCGAACAAGTGGCTGGATGGCCATACCTTCTCCAATAAGATATGGTAAGTGTCAGTCCTCCAGTCTGCGTTTAGTCTTGACGATTCATTCCTTCCCCTTAAGCACACCATCTACAAACTTCCTGTCTACTCGCTAAACAATCTCGAATCCCTTGCTCTGACGTCCTATGACCTTACAATTCCGCCTGCTGCTTGGCGTTAGTGACCGGGGCACATCTTCCCGTATTATCTACCGCAGTCGCCCCCTTCGTACACCCAACCAATTTCTCGTTCCTCTTCGAATCCGGAAGCACCTCTCTCACACTCCAGTTCAGAAAGCGTCTTTCTTAGCTTTGAGCAGAGCAAGGAAAAGCTCACTGGGACGGCAATGTCTGCCAAAATGTCCCATGAAGCTCATGTCATTGATCTCGATGAGGATGGGTCGCTTCGGCAAGAGTTTTTACCGTGAACAATGGGAATACCACCAGCCAACGCATGCAGACTTGACTTCGAGGGTTGAGGGTGAGCGGAGGGAGCTTCGTGAGTCCGTGACCAGCCAAAATGGAATCATGCTCCCTCCGAACAGAGTCTAGCAGATGATGAGCTCATCTGTCGTGTGGGCGATCGTCCAGTCATCTTGGATCCGTGCTTGAAGATCTGTTTCTGGACCAGATGCTCTCACGCATCTTAGATTTCGATTTCTTCTGTTTCCGAGTCGCAACACTACTGCAATTGACCACCGCCAACGCGCCGTGCCATAATTTATATCCATCATTTTGCGATTTTCACTGTAGTCTTGGGCATAATACATTTCATTTGGGAATGCACTAATCTACTCATTCTGTACTAGCATCCGCCGCCTGCAGCACCATCAGTTTCATCAGTATACAGTGCGTTATGCTCTGATCTGTGTGATCGTGGAGTGGTTAGTGTTTGTCAAGGTTCCTGCATGAACTTTTTTTTACCTTCTGCGCCGAGTCTTGCATTGAAAGAGTCTATGTGGGCTCTGGCTGCAGCGCATTTATTGTGTCGATGACATGGACATAGAAATCCATGATCATCAGAGGGCGCAGGTTGTAAAATATATGAAGGCTTTCTGGAGAGACAATGCACATATCATCTAGAGTCTTCACTCCCATCAGTTTCAAAGGGGTGAGGAATAACTCTGGCCATTGCCGCGCCGGCTCATCATTGTTGAGCTGCTCCATAAAGGTTTCCAAAGTGGGATATGGAATTGATGGGTCGGTTTCAATCTCCACATCAATCAGTATGCTTGAAGTGATAGTAGTTACTGACATGGGGTTGTGATTATAGAGGAACAATGACTTGGACTCAGACTTTAATGCGCCGCTGTACTCATCATGACATCTTTTATGACAGAGTTTATGGTACTACAAGTGGTGCTACAAGCTCCGATCCGAGGGCGCAACATGACATGAGTCGAGCTTAGTAAGCTCAAGGCCAATCTTCACTAGTCACTGCTACTAGTAGTAGGGTCGCCCGGGCGCTGCCAACAAACACCTTTGGGAAGCTCTGAGGATTTCCCAAATTCCTGGAAACTATAGTCACAATGATCTGTTCAATCCGAGCTCCCTACACTACTTCGAATTCTGTCACTGCGTCCTATGGTACTATTTGAAGAAAATTTGAAGGTCGCTCGGAGCAATGAAGCATATGCTGTCACGCTCACGTACGGAATCGTCTATTGATCATAATGCTGGTCATAATTTCCGCTCGTTAACCCGTGTGTCTTAGTCACCCTACTGGTTTAGTGACGCTAATATCACTATATCCTTTAGCATCGTCCAATACACTTCCTGTTCATTCTTCTCCGCCAAAGATAGCTTCCTCGCGTTCACCTTCCCCAACACAGAGTAAGTGATGCTCACAGACAATGAGATGGAAGACTCCGAGGTATGCTACAAGAGCCATTATTTTGGGCGCCTTACTGATGATATTTTACACATACCTTTCATCCTCGTGAAGATCCGTGAGCAACTTGAAGCGAAGAAGTTTCCATGTCCAGTACGTAGACGATCAAGTTATGCTCGCATCAGTTGTGTCTAACTGAATGCATCATTGAACGTAATAGATTGTATACAGGCGTCAACTCTCAACTATAAAAGGTTGTCGTTAAGTGTTTGTTCCTGGAGACGGAAAACACCTGGCATTGACCTTGCCTTAAGGTGATATCGCCGCATTTAAGTTTTGGGGAAGCTACAAGGTCCGTTATCAAGATGATCGTTCCATTGATTCCATTCTGATACTCCAAAGTATTTTACATCATTTAGTCGACAGTGACTCCAACCAGCGTAATACTCGCTCTTAAATCGGTCTTTGAAAAGCTTGTCGTGGTTTGGTGGGTGGTACACGAGTATCCTTCATTCCATCCTCTACCATGTCTCAGTCTCCTGACCATGATGATCCACAGAATGAAAACCATAGTGCGCTAAAACGGCGCATTGCTACTTTAGAAGAGCAAAATGCTGAGCTCCGGGGAGAGCACAGCAATAAAAGGTGAGGTACTACCACAGTTGATTGTTATATGTATTTGATGCCACTTATGTCCTGCAGCCGTGGTGATCCATATCTTCTTGCTGGGCGAGCTATTCGGCGGCTTGTGAGCTTGAATTACAGAGTTGAGGACCTCGTTGGAGAATACGACCGAAGGACCACCTCATGTGATGAAGACGACAGCGTACAAGTTCAACACACGGAGGAGTATGTATGATTTTACTTCAGTTGGACAGTTTGATCTGACTTGCAAAATTCAAGGGAGGAACGTATCTATAATTCATTTAAGCAGTTACTGCGCTGGGTCCCATGCGTCCGGGACCTCGTCTACTCCCAAAGTGACGGATATCAACTCAATACCGCCTATCAGAAGGTAAGTCACACGTTGTGCAAATAGATCATGTTGATGATGAACTCAATTCAGCTCAATAGAGGCGCAGATTCGGCCCGGGGTGACGACGCTGCTTCCTTGAAGCTAGCAGTTGCTTCATGGCTGAACGAGGGACAGCCTACCCCCAACCCACCGATCTCTTCACGGGACAAGTCTGGCCGTGGATTTTATAATGATTCGACTGCAGAACTTCTCTGTCCTGTAGACTTTAACTGGGCAGATAAGAGGTACCACCTTTACTATGTAATCGGCTTATATCCCAGTACTGATTATGACCGTAGTACACAGGAAGGGATACGAAACTACGAGCATGACTTCCAAGTTACTGCACACTCTTGGCCAACATTCATGTACAAGGATGGCAGGTATGATCGTGAGGACCCGACGAAAGGGCTTTTCAAAGGTGCTTTGCTTGTCAGGGTAGGTTGTAGTACTTCCCTGCCCTTCGGAGGATACTGGCACTCAAAATGTTAAATCCCAGACGTTCAAACACATCTTTACGTCCCCTAGCTCTGCCGGCGAGACGCGACCTGATGAAGAAGGATCCCACCGGGAACCTTTATACAAGCGGTCGAGGACCACAGGAGAACGACGCACCAGGTCCGATATTGCGGCGTTATTAGGAATGCGGTCAGTTCACGCACGAGCTATCGCATATTCAGCAGTCCAGGTACGTTGTATTCTTTCCCTTTGACAATGACTAAAGCTACTTCACTAGTTGCGTTTTGCCTTGTCGAGCTGCGGGTCCTGGCGAACTGTCGATGATGAGTTTGACCACCACCAATTTTACATCTATATGATCAACTATTTCGAACATCCGCCAACATCTGCAGCCAAAGCCTCCGTTGAAAATCTTCTCGTTTGGTGGAACCGGTGAGCGTGTTTCCAGCACTGTAGCTTTCTGCCGTTCACTCATTTCGTACACAACATAGACAGATCTTTGGCCCTCGCAATGTGTCCTCTTACTCGCCTCAGATTGCAGCGCAGTATTCAGTTGCCAACACTTCTGCCAAACGCTAAGGCACTGATGGGTAGATGACCACATAACAACAATGTACCACTTATTTGTATCTACGCTACAAGTATGCAATAATAACGAATTGATTTCCAACTCGAGATTTGAAGTGCGGTCGTGTTGAACATTATTTCCAACCACCATCTATATGTTTGCAATGTATATGGTCATATAGGTCCAACCAGATCAAGAAAAAATGCAAATCAATGGCATAGAGATGACCGGTTAGCAAATGGTAAGGAGCCGCTCACAACTTGCGCATTGCTAGCTCAGTGTTGGATATCCTCCGAGTAGACCTAATGGTTCAACACGGCAAGGCCAAACAACTGAGACTTCGCTTAACCACTGATATTACCAAGGAGGGCCCCGGGAAAAATTTGCTTTTCGTTACTGTCTAGGAATTAGATGTGATCAATGCCCAAGACTGATACGGTGCAAGTCATGCATCAGAATGGGATATGTGCGAGAGATGATCCGCAGTAAATTTAATTTCAAACAAGCATCGAGTGGAGCAAAGTACGACTAGCGGGCCACAATTACTATAGCTTCAGTCTTTTGCCAAAATGCGACAAGTGGGCCACGGCGTTTAGGATTATAATGCTGTATCTATCATCAATAATTCTGCCTGAACAGGTCACACTATTCCCAGCTGCCAACAAATGACATTCACTGCTCGAACAAATATCATGTGATGCGGAAATTACATATTTGCAGCGGGATGCTACCCACTAGCGAGGTACATCTTATGGACGTCATACCATATAGAAGTCATATAGAAGTCACCTATGGTCAAGTTGTAGCTTTTCGGGTTGGCAGCTGAAACAATATCATACAGAAGTAGCATTGCTAGTTTCAATACGAATGGTAAGGAAGCTGAATCACCCACATCACGCTAATCATTGGCCACGGAGTTTACCCTTATAATGCTCTTTATGAGGTTACAGACTGACATATAATAATTTCACTAATTATAGGAATTAGACCTTTTACAAGGTGAGTATAAGGGTTGATAGCAAAACTTGCATTTCAGTGGTGGAGGTCGCCATAGCTACAACACAGTGGCATGACGCGCAGGTGGTGGACGGAAAATGCCGTGAAGAGGTGCTTGTAGAAACGCCCATGTGCGCGGGACAGTCGTCGGGAAAATTATTTGGATCCTGCCAATCACACTTGCATTCATTCATTCTATATATATACCTCGAACTCACGTTCGTTCAAGTCATCTGAAAGTCAGACCTAGAAATGTATCTCAATTATGATGTTACATAAGCAGACAGGCTTCAAGACCTCATCAGTGGTTCTCCATTTACCGTCTCTACGAGTGTGTACCATTTATGTAAAAGAAATGGAAATCCGTTGTAGTGGGTAGCATGCCAATTTGCAAGTCCTTCTGGCCTCGTTTCCGGCGTTTTGACGGAGTACGGGCGCTGTTATTCTGAAGCTCATCTAATGTGCGTTTTGCAGGTATGCCAGCATCTGAAACACTGGCGTTGGGGATTGCATCGATTGCTAAGTGAGTTGGTGGTAAGGGTGGTGGAAGAGGAATAATCAAGGGGATGTGCCTCGAGGCTGATGGTCGTATCCACATATTGGAGGGAGCTCGTGCTTCCTTTGTCGACGTTGTGAAGATGACCGGCAGGATTTCATTCGGCTGTAAATAACGCGTCCACGTTGATTGTAAGTAAAAGATGCATCATAAAGTAAAACATTAGTGTTTAAGAAGTCGGTAATGCCAAAGTACACACACCTTCGCAAGTGTCTGCACAGCATGCAACACAACGAGGCAAGACTGCAGACCCTTCAAACACCACTGCCTTTCGAGCCAGGAGAGGAGATGACGATCCCAAAAAACCTTGAATATGTGGTTGAGCGTCTCATCCCATGGATTCGGAGAGCGTGAGAGATGAATAGCCCAGTTTTGACATGCATACTTGAGAGCATCAGAAGCCGATCGACCTCGTTCCAGTGCTTCGTTTGCGAAAGTCGCAAAGGCATTCATGGCATGAATAATCTCCCTGTCTGGTGAAGAGTGAGATTCTGGCAATGCAGGGGTGGAATGATCCTGCTGCCTAAACGCGACGAACACCGAAAACATCAAGAGATCTGGCAAACTCTTGAATTGCTGGATTGCTTGGAAAGCTGGCAGCAAAGACGATTCTGGGCAAAATCCAAACTCGCTGATCGTTTCCAGCGTGCTCGAGAATTCTTCCATTGTCACCCAGACAGAAGCCGCAGGAGTCGACTGCCATGCTTCGCCATAGGGCGTTTGCAGCCAGTCTCGTCCGCTCTGGCTTTGCAGCCAGGCTCTCCCGCCTTTAGTCTGCAGCCAGTCTCGCCCGTCCAGCGTTTCCAACCACCCTTGTAACCAGTCTCGCCCATTCTGCGTCTTCAGCCAGTCCAGCCCACACTTGGTCTCTAGCCAATCTTGCCCGCCCTGGGTCTTCAGCCACTTTTTCGCACCGCGAGTTTGCAGCCAGTCTTTCCCGTAAAGCATCTGCAGCCAGTCTCGCCCTCCCGGTGTCCCCAGCCATGAGTTTCCTCCGATGGTTTCCAGCCACTCCTTCCCCAACTTTGTCGGCAGCCAGTATTGGCCGCCCGACTCGGGGGTCTGCAACCAAGTCTTCCCCTCTGGAAACTGCAACCAATCCAGTCCGTCAGGGGTCCGCAGCCAGTTCGTCCGCTGCATGTGATCACTGCGATGCAGCCAGATCTGGTTCAACAATGACCGGTCCTTCTTCGGCGCACAGATTTGCATGTTCGGAATCTGCGCAAAGTCCTCCAACAGCCAGTTATCTTTCTTCAGCCGCCAGTATCGCCTGCCTTGAGTTTTCAGCCAGTCTGTCCCGCCCTGGCTCCCCAGCCAAGTTTGTCCCAACAAGGTTTCCAACCATTTCCTTCCCCACTGTGTTTGCAGCGAGGCCCTACCCTGATGGGTCTGCAGCCAGTCGTTCCCACCCTTGGTAAGCAGCCAAATGGTGCCACCCAAGGACCACAACCAGCGTTCCCCAGGCCAGATCTGCAGCCAGTCCTTTCCCCCCTGGGTCTGCAGCCAGTCCTGCCCCCCCTGGGTCTGCAGCCAGTTCTCCCCACCCATGGTGCACAGCCAGGTTGTCCCTCTCGGAGTTTGCAGCCAGGCATGCCCGTCCTGTGTCTCTAGCCAGGGTTCTATATCTGAACTACGATCCCCTCGAAGCCATAGCAGAGCAACGAGAGCCGACAATGGCTCTGGTGGCTGAACGAGGAAGGATAACGATTCCTTTAACCTTTGGGGATCTTGAGACTTCATAGCTGGGCTGTGCTTCTTCAAGTCTGAGAGCAGATCCAAGAGGGCTGAACGTCCCGGAATCTCTTTCATCATCAAGCGGAAAGATGAGCAAGCGAGTAGGGAGTGAGGTGATGGGATGCCGTGTACTTGAGGAAGGTTGCAGTTTGAGGGGTTGGAAACATAGTCACGAACGGACGAGTGGTAGATATTGACGGGAAGACTGTCGTCGGTAGGGATATCCATGACAGACCGTAGCTGCACCAGTGTTGTCTCAACGTCCCTGCCTAGGCCAGGGCCAAGAAGTTTTGAGAGTTGTGAAATGGGCAGAGGATCTGCGAGGGCAGCGACGATGGACAAGTGCTGGTATGCCCGCTTGGGGTCAGCGCATGTGGAGAGGATACGATCGTACAACTTATACACCTCCGTTCCTGGTAGCAATTCAGTCGCTAGATCCAGCATGACTTGAAGTCGATCGCGGGGATCATTGTCTCCATCATCAATGAACTTCATCATCGTAGAAGCTACTATGAAACGTCTTCCCGCTCGGCTGGCCAGCCGCTCAAGCTCATCCCTTGATGGCTGGGGGAAATCAGGATGGCGACTTTGTAGCTCTGCGAAGGAATGATGCAAGAAAATATAGATGTCCTTGTCAACATCTGCACCATCTAGCAACATGGTGGCGGCAGCGCCCTCTCCCGAAGTTCTCACGGGTATCTCGCACACCCACGGGCGCACCTCGACGTTCTGGAAGGCTTTACAGATATGCGATTCCGAGCGACTCGTAAGTAGAATGTGGATCACGGGGAGATCAGGTTCACGAAGAGCCCGTGCAAGGTAAAGAATGAGATCAGCAAGCTCGGTTTCAGACGTGCATTCGTCAAGGGCGTCAACAACAAATGCCAAAGGCGGACATCCACGCAGTCTCGATTGAAGCCTTCGGAGAGGTTGGATAAACAATGCCTCCACCTGGTCACGAAGAGACTTATCAGGGTCTAGAAGGGCAGGATTATCCCGGATAGTTCTGTTGACGTCCTTCCGGATGCTGGGAAAATTGCTGGCAAGCTGATAGACAAGTGTCGCAAAGAAATAGCCAGTGGTGCAGCGTTTCGTGTGCTTTCGCGAGAAAAAGAATGTTCCCGCAAGCCGCTTTTCGACATGCGTCTCCTCTGTCACTTTTAGATCTCTCATCGTTTCAGCCACAGTGAAAGCGACAGCAGACTTTCCGACGCCTGCCGTGCCATGCAGCCAAATGAGTCGACTCTTCCCTCTGTCGTTTAGTGATTTGTGGATGTAGTTGAGAAGGTCCACTCGAGTCCCTCGTAAACATTTCGGGTGGGGCCGGCGTTCGCGGGAGTCATATTCAGCACCCTTGACAGCAACCAGAGACAGTTTTTCCCAAGTTCCTTCAAATGATCCAGAAACTGTTGAATTCGAAGAGATCAGAAACAACGGAGGATATTATAAATGGAAATACCAACAGTGATCTTGATTCATCAACGATAACTTCAAGTTGTGTGACAGTTTGTGAATAGTTTTGGGAAGTGCTAGTACTGTGGTTAGAAATCGTGTGGGCGAGTTACCTCGAGGGACGACATACTACCACGAACGTATTAATAAAGCCTTGGAAACTTTGCTTAGGCAGCGCCAAAACGATGTTTTAGTGTCAGGTGATCCAGTGATTGTGCTCGATGGTAATGAGCTGGACAGTGAAACGGGAGTCCAAACTGTGGGAGGATGGATACCTCGAGCTATTCCGGTGTATATCAGTGCCAGCGGGACTGAGATCTGAGAGCCCGGGTACGTCCTTGCTGTACATGCCTGTGCAACTTGTGCGCCCTTGCTGTACAAGCCTGTGCGCACTAGTGGCGGCCCGCTGTTATGGAAGGTTATGTAAGATTGGTTCCGGCAGCATGTTCTAAAAATAGTGGGTGCGCAAAGAGTTACTGGCTGGCAGCTGCTGCCCACTCGCGACAATGTTTTGTCGTTATGCAGAGACAATCTCTCAAAAAACCAAGCTTCAAGACGCAGTCATCATATCAGCGAGAACAGCATAAAAAGTTACAAAGCTCGCATGATTGTGGATTGTGTAGGATCGGACTCGGAGATCCCATTCCGACCTGTGTGCGATTCTTTCGCCAGCGTACGGTTGAAGCTACTACTTCGTAGCGGTCAATTTAGTATCATTATGTGCGTGGTTGTGTTGCACTTGGATTAAGGGCATGTTACAAAACTCCATTCCACAGCCATAGCTTTCTAATTCAATTACACTATACCAAAGACCGAAATCTTGAGCATCATTGCGAGATTGTTACCCGTAACGGCGCCACTCTTGGTAAGGACACAGAATTGGTACTTTGTAATTCATTGTGGTCGTGTTTGAGGTTTTGTTGTAGGTGCTGTCGCTACTACTGATGTATGTTCGGATCATTGCCTATTTTTTGTTTTTTCTCTGCTGATTTTTGACAGGCAGAGTCCAGACGCCGTCGCTGCTTTGTTGGCTTTGCGATAGGGTAATATTTGTACGTTGGTCACCGTGTAACGAAAGCTCAAAAGGATGCCCCCACCGCATTTTGAGTAACCTAGAGTATGTTACGAGGCAAGCTCCATTTAGTATTTTATCCATAATATTGATGTGGTCTGGACTCCGAATTTGCCCTCGTTCTGTCATCTTTACAAAGCCTCGGGGCTCGTGTTTGCTCACAAGAATTCGGCAACGTATTGAGTCTCGAGAAGGGATTTACACGTCCATGCGATTAACACGCCAAATTTGCGACCGTTATCATCATGTGAGTAACCCTGTCTCTTATATTCATATATCTTGTCGTTCAACGTCTTGTCAGGAAATGATGGGCGCGTGACGGTTGGCACATTTCTATGGTGGCACTTATTGACATGAGTGCACTTATTTTTAGAGATGCTGCCAGAGCCAAGATTTTTGCAAACAGCTATGAGTTCCGTTCGTTATGACGTATGCGAAGATGCGGTAAAACTTTGACGCGTGTACGTACCATATTGTGGGTGTGAACAAGGTAGGAATAGGTTAGAAGCATAGCGCGGGTATTGGGATACCACTGACGTCTGCGAACCGGGAGAGCCCGACCCCGAGGAAGGAAGAGAGCGTCACGAGACCCCGAGCTCGCAGGACTGAGCTTACAATGTTCAGCATTTGTTCTGATCAGAGCAGTACATCTGACGGTGGCCTAGAATCTGAAGTGACCGATTCGGACGCCGATATGATTGCCAGGGTCGAGGACCTTCGAGCCTTGACTACGGATTAGGGGTGAGTATACTAGTATTTGAGGCGACATGAGAAAGGCTGCCGTCAAGCTTTCAAATTTGGCTAGGATGTATATACTTTGGAGTGTGTGCGTAGTAATACACGTCCGCAGGAAGGCACAAGGTACTTTCATGTATACGTAGATGTCATGACCATTAAAATTGTGGTAATAGGGATATGCAATCAGTTATAAATCCTTGGGTTGTCAGCTTTATTGATTTCTGTGCGACCTTTATGCAGAATGAACAGGCTCTAGATGTGAAAAAGGCTCAGGACGCGAGTCGGTTTAATGAACAAAGCAATATTCTATATAAATTATGGACAGTGATACACCAAATCTTGACTCAGTAACCTTGGATCATGAGAAGGATACATAGACGCTGAGTGCAAAAAAGGCTGCGAAGGTCGGTGGAAGGAGATAGCAACGTGGCCAGCATAGGTCCTAGGTTACGAAGCGCAAGTACTTAACTGCAGGCACCGAAGCGGAAATTATAAGCTTAGTTGGATGTAAGTCGTCTGACAGGGGTGTTTGTTTATCCCGATTAAAGGTCTTACGGGGTCTCGGACCTGGAGCACCGCTGTAGTCACTGGAGGTACTCTCTCGTCACCTTCGCTATTTTCTTTAGCGCTTGTTCTTGTGTTCTATCAAGTCGACGACGACGACGAACGACAGCGACGAACTTGCTTTACTGACTCATTAGATTCTACTCAGAGGTCTACTTATGATGGACCCGAGTAGTAGCGGTGAGCACCTTGCTCAAGCAATTGGCCCGTGAGTCCTTCATCCTCCTTTCAATTACAAGCCTTCTTTTCTTCTTCCTTCTAATATCCTTACAGACAAGTTCGCTCTCGTGTAACCGTCGTTTGCGCAGAGGTCTGTGCAAGTTTTATTGCTATGCTAACTCGTTCGCTCACTCGTCTAATTAGTGTAAACGTCTTAAACTGAAATGCGATCGTCGAGCCCCATGCGGTTCTTGTACCAAGCGTGATACGGTCGCCAGGTGTATATACTCTCCTGCTGCCGCTGAGAAAGTGTCCGTTCATAGCTCCCTTCCTCTCTTGCCAAATTTGATTCCTCCATCCCAATAGTGACCTTCACTCACTCAACAACAGACTCATAGCAGTCGAGTCACAGCTCGCTCAAATATCAGCACCAGGTGTCCGTTTTCCTTCCTCTTCCTCATCGTCTACAACTCTCCAGTTACCTATCCACACCGTCAACTCGTACAACCCACATGAACCCACCATAGACCATATCACAGCTATCTGGTGCGAAGAGATTGACATTCCAGAGCCGCTACCAGTACAATCGTCTAGTTCCGACTCACAGGAGGGGTATATTAAATCTGAACCTGCATCTCATTCCTCCTTGCTCTTACCATCTTCAAATTCCCCGGCATCCCTTCCTCTCCCCCTCCTGTTGCCTCCAATCTCCTGCTACTATGCCCCACATCCGTCCTCATCCTCTCCACCCCTTTTCATGAAATCTCTTTTATCTCATCTCCCATTCGCCCCACGCCGCCGTACCCGCCTATATGAGCATGCAGAAGAAGCCCTCAGGATGATCCCCGGCCCCTGTTTCAGCTGGCGCGTCTGGAAAGAGCGCGCAGAAGGCATATGGAGGTGGGTAGAGTGTGAGAGCACATCATGTTCAACAAACGACTCCTCAGATGAGCCATCTCGTTCGGGTGCGTCGTCAACGAACACGAACACCTCGAACGCTTCCTCTCGTACATCCACAGACACCAGTAAAACAGACACGGCTCGCACCATTTTTTTCGGCCCACCGCCTGCCCCACCACCTTCGCCTCCGCCTTCGCAAAAGGCTCTATCCCAGACTTCAAGTAAAGCCCTTACGCCATCCCTCCCCTTGTTCGCATCCGTTTCGGGTGCTTTCGCGCTGGCATTATTGGTTGAAGAGAGCGCCGCTAGCGCTAGCGCTGCCCTCCACAATTCCAGCCTCATTCACCCTGGACCTCCTTCTGAATCAACAGGACCTGAAAGGGCCGCACACGACAGGACGGGTACCTCATCAGGGCCAAAGAAATCAAGGAAAGATCCGTCACCGAAAGAAAATCTGACCTCTCCTGCACTTCTTCATGCGTTGTCTCGGCAAGCGCTCTGCGTGTGGGAGGGTGGCGTGGCCCTGTCCAGTTCAGGGTCGAATTCAAATAGTGCACATGCGAGCGAGTACGACTTGGATTATGTATCTGCGATTGTGCTTGGCGTGCTGTTTGTAGTGCTTTGCGATAAAGGATGTACGCTGGAGAGACATGGAAATGTAAGTGCTGCAGGCAATACGAAGGAGGGATGGATTCTAGGAGAGGTGAGTGGCATATTTCCCTCGTTTCCAATATTTTGTGAGTTGCGGTGAATCGGAGCGGGTATGGGACTTCTTGATGGAAGTAGCGCACGGAGCCTTTCAACTTTACTTCTCTGCTCTGGAACCGGCCTCCACGATCCGTAGATCGTACCCATCACATCGTGATCGTCGTGATCGATCCTTTTCTGGGTGTTGACTTTCCTTGTGCGACCGGTTTCGTCGCGTTTTAACTTTGATGTTTATGTTTTTTGATTGTTCTCTCTTCTTGTCCATATTTCTGCCTCGTTCTTATTGCATGTGGCTTTGCGGCCCCATTATGTCTCCACAAGTTTTCCCTTCCCTTTTTGCGCTTCAGCGCCAGCCGAATGCACAATGAAATCCCAACTGACTCCTACTTTCACAGATCGGCAAACTTGTCAACATCGCACGTACGATGGGGCTCGGTGTCGACCCTGATCTTACGCCTGGCAGGTATGGCCTATATGAGAGCGAGGCGCGCCGCCGGGCATGGTGGGATATTTGGTGGTGGGACGCGTAAGTTGCTGAATCGCGTCATGTAAATCACGTTGATTTAGTTTCTCCACAGATATACGTCCACTCTATCTTCACGTGCTCCGCTCATCCCCCTGCACGCGTTCAGCACCCGCCTACCGCTTGACGTTGACGAGGAAGTGTTCACGTCTGCGTGTACGTCTGCACCTCTCCTAAGCCCGACAGGCAAAGAGGGCGTGGGAAGGTGGTTTGGGATGAGAGTAAGGTCAGTGATACCTACGTGCCCCCTTTGCGCGTCACTGATTTTTAACCACTATATCACCACAGACTCGCACAACTCGTAAAAGACATCAACTTCCGCACTTCCCTACTATCTTCTCTCGAACATCCCTCAGTCCTATTATCCCTTGAGCATGGCTCTCAATGCGAAGCCGAGATCAAGCAATGGCTATCAGACCTCCCACCCGCATTTCGGATAGGGAACGAGGGGACGGGCGAGGAGTCTTGCATGCCCCCTCACGCTTCCATGGCGCTATCATCCAACGCAAGTCATGGAGGCACACCACCGACACTCCTCGCTCAGCGTCTTGACATATTGATGACGACGTATAGACTGGCTATGGGGTTGTACCTCCCGTGCTTACGTCCCCATTCGTCCTCGTCATCCCAATCTGACTCTCACTTTAATGTGAAACATGAAACTAGCCTGCAGACGCATCAAGCACGTGTAGGCGCGCTCACAGCTGCGCATGGACTCCTCAAAGCTGGCAGACATTTTGTTGAGCTTGCGTGTGCGCGGCCTGATTTGGTACGGAGGAAGGACGGGCTGGGATTAAGTCTTTGTTGCGGCCTCGTCTCTGATGTTTCTTCAGGTATATTATTTTCGTTCCCCTTCTCGCTTTAGTTTTCTGATCTCATGATAGGATTTGGTCGGGGAGTTGAAATGGGGTATTCGAAAGCGTTGTTCGACGCCTCTATCGTCTGCGCTACCAGTGCTCTCCGTGATCCAGGGGCTGTATGGGCGCGCACGGCTGTAGAAGATGCTAAGATGGGTCTTGGGCTGCTTCGGGACCTTCGAGATCTCTATCCTGCGCTGGATGTGAGTGTTCTGGAGGCGCTCATCCGGAAACTCGATTCGGGTGGTTCAGGCGCCGGGAGTGGGCCCAAGAGGAAGAGAGAGGGGTGGGATGAAGGTGATGGCCGGGATGCTGTTCCTGTACCTGGTGGTTCGGGTGTGGGTGGTAATGGCGAGGAAAATGTTCCTCTCATCCCTGTCCCTGTCGTTTCTGCCCAGGAACTCGAGCTACGCTCTCCATCTCAAGTTGGTTCCAATCCCAGTGCTGCCGAGAACGCCTCGTTCACGAATAATGCCAACAATGATAATTCGGCCTCAGAACCAAGACGGACATACCCTGCTATTGTCATTCCATCCAAGTTTCCGCCTCGGAAGGATCGTGTAAAAGATCGAGATCTACTCAAGGACGGTCAACGTGAACGAGAGCGGGGGGATAAAGATAAAGACCGCTCAAAGGAGAAAGACAAAGACCGTAAGAAGACCTCGTACCCGTCCGTTGGGTTCCGCGTGCGTCCTGGGAAGGAGCCGTCTCCGCTTGCCAGAGTGCGGACTGCGAGCGTTGGCGCGCCTACGACAACGACAACACAGGGAATGCTTGGTCAATCGATGCCGATGTCTAGCCAGCCGATCTCGGTGTCAGATCAGCCGATGCCAACGTCTGGTCAATCGATGTCTGCGTCCCAGCACTCGGTGATGTCTCAGCCACCTCCCGTGGTTCCCCACCAGCCGTCTTCCCTCGTCTCAACGCCCGTTGATCGGTCTTCCTATCATTCTACGCCTACTTCTATGTCGCAAGAAGGCGGAGTCGATTTCTCGTTACCGTTCGGGGCTGCTTACGAGCCTCAGCCTCAGGTATGTTTCCCATCCTTTTTTATACATTCACTCTCCCGCTCAACGCAATTCTAGCCTGCACAAAAATTCACCCCTTATGACTATGCCAGTTCCTCTGCGTCACCGTTTCCATATCCGGATACCCCCCAATATGCGCAATTCAGCGGTCCTCCCTCCACGCCGACATCGTTTGCTCCTCCGTCTCAATTGCCCCCATACTCAGGAGCTGCTCCACAGCCACAACCATCTTTCCCTACACAAATACAAACGCCTCAATATCCTGCATCTCAAGCGCCCTACAGCGAGCATCCTCTTCCGTCTCAACAGCAACAGCCGAGTCGTTTCAGCTTTGGCCCGCAGTACCCTGAAACTGGTCTTGCGAGAGAGTATTATGGATCGCAGGAGAAGCAGCCCGCTCAACGGCAGGGATATCAACAGGAGTATCCTGGGGAGCCACAAACGGTGTATGGTATAAAATCATCAATAGACCAGCACCTCGCATCACAACAGGGGTATGTGGGGGGACAGCAAGGATATGTGGAGCAGACGTGGACTGAGGGGAGCGAGGGTCAGTATTGGAGCTCGTATCCTGCGCAGTCTCAACTGCGTTATCAGGAGTGATCCCCCCCTTCTTTTCTCTTCTTTTCTCTTCTCTTCCCTGCTCTTTCCTCAACTTCCAGTTCCAGATCCTCGCCTATGCAACTAATATCCTCGTTATGCCCGCTATGCCTTCATGTCGCTTGTCAATGCTTTCTCTCGCCATCGCTATATGTACGTCTACGTTACTCATCGTATCTCCTGTTTTTCACTATCGTATCTTCCTGGATTTCACTTTTAGCTATATAGTTACCTTTATGATTGTCTCCCGTAACAGCTCCTGCTTATTCCTCTCTGCTTATCTTGTCTATTCGTTGTGTCCTCGTCCGTCCATCTCTATCTCTATCTGTGTATATATCACGCCGCTCTGATTAATGGCTGGATTTATTGTCTTTTCGTTTCAGTGTATTTTTGTTTCTTTGTGTATTTCTTTAAATTTACTATCTGTCTATATACGACCATCGTCATTTAAATCCATAGACTCACTTTTTTTTCTTCATTGTGGCTTCGGTGTTAATGCGGCAGTGGTTATCAATGCTCAGGTGTGCTCGTCCGAATGCTTCTGGTAATGCTCTATAGAACGTTTGGTGTTAGGAAGACTCCTTTACTATTTTCTGTGCTCCAGGGGGAATCGGAGCGGAACATGCAACCTTTTGATGCAAGTCACTCGCACCTTTCATATATCGTACTCGGCGTTACACCTCACATTCAATCATACGGAAGCCAGCGTTTTGCTTTCGTACACAATATATATCACGCTATCTTGTCTATAATGTTTCTAAACCACCCCCGGTGCAGCTGGCCAACTTACTTTCTTCAACCTCTCCCTTCCCTTATCATGCACGTACTCTAGTGGCATGTATATAAATATATCTTTGGACACCTTGCCACGCGGCGTAAGTGTCGTTAACGTTCATTCTTCCATGATTGCCGAGGAAGGAACAGCGACGCGAAGATCCCTATGCAGACCAGGGCGATCATATAATAGTAGATCATCCATGCGTGGTCAGGATTCTTGATTGATAGCGAAAACGCGGACGTAGCGGATGCGGGTCCGATAGCTCGCACGATCGACACTCCCAGCTGAGCAATCCCACTCGTTGCACCAAAAGATGCTGGGTTCGGAGACGCTGCCGCGATATAGATAAATATGCAAGCTAAAAAGGGTCGTGGTCAACGCAAAGAATAGTGATATGATGCAGGAACGGACAATACGCCAGATTTAATATCATCGAGAGAGCGAGTTGTAGGCCAACAATCGCCCATACCATGTAAGCTCAAACCCTGTACTCTTGCGACAGCATTGAGGATGGGAAAAGTGATGACCGTCGGAATTCCAGCAGCCATTGCCGTAGAATATATTATCTTTGAGCCGAACCGATCATGCAGATCGGCAAAGAAAAAGATTTGGAACAAGCCGTTGATTACACCATAGATAGCCAGAATGTTGCCGATTTGTGGGGGATCTAATCCCAGCCCACCGAATTCTAGCGGTGTGGCAAAGAACAGAGGTTGTACGTCACGATATGCGATATCAAGAAGTGACAAAGCGGCGTAGTTTCCAGCAGCTATGATCACTCTGGGTATCAACAGCGAGCGAAGGGGTAGTGGCTTGGCGTCATCGCCGTTTGCACTTCGAACAGTATCTTCTGTGCTGAGGGAATCAGATGACCCTGTTGGAGTCTCATGGCCATGGGTGGTATCTTCGTGATATTTCCCCCTGAGAAAACGCCCGACAGTCACCCTGGTAGGTACAGTCTGTCAACCGTGAGTCATCAGCTCTTTATGCTTGCATGCTAACTCGGAATAACGCGCCTCTCGCAAGAAAAGGAACGTCACGATCCAAGCCAGTGCAGAGAAAGTGGCAGGTACAGCACATGCAAGGAAATATGGATAGGTCTTCAAGAACTGGGAATTTCCAAAGACGTTTGGGAATTGGTCAACTGGTCGTGATAACAATCCGCCTATAAGGGGGCTGCGAAGGTAATCTCGTTTCCAGAAGCGATATGGATTATCATGTGGGTACATACCCGACGGTCCCGCCCGTTGACCAAGCTAATGGCATATACGCATACGCCTGGGCCAAGTTGGTAGAGTCGGTAATGTCTACCATCATGCTTTTCATTACGCCAACGTTGCCGTTCAAAGCACCGCTTAGAGCGCGGCTGAGTGTCGGGAGGTGTTAAAATAAGATAAATCAGGACTATCAAGGGAGAACGGAATGATCGAACCTTAGTACGAGACCGGGGAATGTTGTAGATAGGCAGAAACAACACATCGAGATAGATATTCCAAGCAGGCCTGTCAAAATGACAGGCTTCCGTCCAATGTGGTCCGATATACGACTCCAATGAAGAACGGTGAGCGCTTGCGCGGCAAAGAATAGGGAGTACTGCATATACTTAAAGGTGAGGTATATGCATCGTTGAGGTCAGACTCACCATCAGTCCGACATAGTATCCTACGCTGGTCTCGTCGCCATTTGTAATCCCGATATCTCTTATTAACTGACACGTGGCGAACATTAAATACCTAGCAATTGATTCAGCTATGAGGAAAAAAACATACCTGAGGTGCGAAGGGGGCAATAACTTGTGAAGAAAGTGGTTCTGCGACCTGGAGAAATAGTATGATAGAAAATTGACGCCAAGGCAATGGTGTCCTGGCCTTCTTCTTCTGCAGGGGCGGCAGCAAAGGCGTCTCTTCGTCCAGCTGTTGTTGGGACATGATCAATCGCACACGAAGTAAAGAGTCGAAGAAAGAAAACTACTGTCTAGAGATTCTGGATGATGCTATAGCTAAAGCCTAATAGTACATAATTAATGTGATACAATGACTTGTAAGCAAAAAATATGCGACTCACACCGATCCTGTAGCTACGTAGAGATAGCACTTGTGACATACGGAGGCTGGGCGTCGATCGAGTCTCACGAAATGCTGGAGCGGCCTCGACAGCATCGATGAATGAACAAACATGATTCTATCATTGATTCACTGGCCACTAGATTTTGTTCCTAAGCTTCTCTATGTGAGATTCTTCTTTCCTCTAAAATCTAGAAATGATCGGCGGCAAATGGGCGGTTTCCCTGTACCTCCCAAACCTGAAGCTGAAGGTTCAAAAGCCCCGTAACTAACTATGTACGCACGCTGCAGGTTTCTTCAACCAACCCTGCTGAAGGACGAAGAATATCGCTTGACACAAGTTGCAATCCAACGTGTTGCAGATGGTGAGGAGGGAACCGACAGAAGGGAAGTCACTGGGTACAGACGAAAATCCTCATGCCTTAGCCGAATAGCCGAACCGCATTAGGAAGGTCGCTGTCAACAGCTGTCAACCCGTTGCTGTCTGTAAATTTTCCAATCTACGGAGGGTCCGTAGGTACCTCTCCGATGTCTCGTCGCGCATAAAACGTCTGATTCGGGCAATTTTCACTCTCGGAACTCTCGTCCGGATCATTTGTGTTTATTCCATTATCGATGGACTCCGATCTTCGCGAAACGTTTGACCTTGTACATCATGTTCCGACCCCTCTGAATATAGTATGAACCCATTTGCACACTTAAATTCTGATTCTAACATCTCTCAAACAAATCCACCTTCGAGTTTCGTCTCTGCAACCAGTACTGATCACAATGTTGCAGCAAGCCAAATGCAATATGGCCATCCTGCACCGTTTAACACCTGTAAATTCGTGTTACAGATAATAATTGTCTATAAAATCATAGCCGACGTCAAGTTGTCAAAATTTTTAATTTACAGACGTCGGGAAGTCGCGGCCAGTAGTATCATGATCTGTAGTAGGGAATATTGTCCATCATTCTCTCTCCATTCGTCGCGTTGGAGATGCGTTTCAAATTCAAACCACACTCTGGGGGTCCCGTACTAGCTTCGAAGCGACTAGAATCTAGAGTCTAGACTCGGATTCAAATATTCATCATCCTGCGCATTGCCATTGCATCCTCAACGACAAACGATCGAGACGCCTACAATTGCCGGTCAACGAGCGGTGGCGAGTACTTCGTCATGAAGAGCGGTACTTCTGCTGCTATGGCATAATATTGTAAAGCTGTTCGTGCGATCTGGGCCATGTACTTTGTTGTTTTGTCCGTCCTATCTTCCATCCCTTGATTTTTCAAATCCCTCTTAGATATTAGGGTCTATCCTATACCGTAACCACCAGTCGTTACACGAGAGGAAGTTGTAGTTTCCTCTAAAGCCATGCCTAGAAATCGACATCCCGCAGGCGTTGGCAGTCAAAAATATTTCCCTCCTCTTGTCCTCTTCAAATCTAACAGTACCCCTTCCTCTCTCCTCTTTTCTATGAATCCGGTCTTCTATAGCTCAGACTACACGCCGGCTGCACCTGAGACTCTTCACAACTTCCATCCTCTCCACCTCCCATTTAATGACCTTGCACTACCGTACCCGCATATAAAAACAAGCAGAAGAAGTCCCATATTTCAGCTGACGTACCAGGAGATCAAGTCTCTGGGTAGAGAGTGAGAATACAGTATCCTGTTCAACAAATAACTTGCACCATCCCTTGCGTCGCCGGTGCGTTCTGCCCTCCAAATTGGTTGAAGAGAGTACCACCAGCTCTAGTGTTACCCTCTATAGCACCAGTCCGGTCACAATGGAGTTCCTGCTGAACCAGAAGGAACTCTGACAGTGGTATCGTCCCAGCCACCTGTAGTTCACCTCCAGCCACTCGTTTCGATGGTTATCGACTTTTCACCACTCCATGCCCACGCCTGTGATGCAATTTCTCGTTGCGTTTCAGGCCTGCTTATGAGCCTCAGGTGCATTTCTCATCCTTTTTTGTTACATCCGCTCATCACCTCACTCACAATCTCAGCCTACCCAACACTTCACCTCCTAGTGCCTACGCCAGCTCCTCCCTTCCAAATTTGACACGCCCCGGTACATGCGATTCAGCGTGCCCTCGTCTCCGCCAACGTCGTTTTCTCCTTAATTTCAAAGCACGACTGTTTTTCCCTGCACAACATGCTGCTCCTTCCTCCATCTCAGCAGCTGCAGCACTAGGGTCGTTTCAGCTTCGGGGAGTATTATGGGATTCAATGTCTGAATAAACGCAAGCGCAATGCGGAGGAGGACGACCACGTAAATGCACGAGAATGGGTGACACTGGGATTGAAGAGACAACCCTCCCTTCAGTGCGTATGGTGTTTATGATCAACACCTCGTACCACGACGGGGATATAAGTAGTACTGGGGAACAACAGGGAGACATAGAGTAGACATAGACTGGGAGGAGCGATGGTGCATACTGAAGGTCATATCCTCAACCGCATTATCACGTCACTCCTTTTCTTTCCTACCTTTACCTTTCCTTGTTCTTTCCTCTGTTTTCAGTTTTCGCTTATGTGAAAGACATGCTCATCATGTCCGCCATATTGCTCCTTGTCAATATAAGTTATGCACTCGTTATCGCTATGTTTACGTCTACATGCATTCTGACATCTACGCAGATTTGCTTCTGTTTGTCTCGTCACCTTTTCGCATTTCAGTAGCGTTAATGCAAGTGCTAGTATAATAATTTGAGTGATACAGTATGTGAACTTGAATAGTAGCCTCCCCTAGCCAGACATGTAGAAGAAGGAAGACAGTCAATAATGGCGGGGACTAGGGTTTACATACATTTTCAGATGTAGTTGCACTGTAGGAGACCAAAGGAATGCGCCAACATGATAGCAGATGAATAAGTACTGTATGGTATAGTAGAGTATCCTGCACATAAAGATGAGAACACCGAATATCACATACATCAAAACTAATGCAAAGGACCTCTAAAGACGTCGAGCATGCACTCGACCCCAAGTTCAGAGACACCCTGGGTGTTCCATGTGTCCCCGGACATCTGAAGAAAAAGGGAGGTCTCAGTCGAGTCGTTATCTTCGGTTAACTGCCGTAGCATGTCGGTGACTTTGTCTCCTTGATGATAATCAAACAAGCGACTAGAGACACGCTGCCAACCTTGCCATGTAAATTGGAACTCGAGTCTTTTGGATTCTTCCTCTTTCGATGATTCTGGGGTTTTGCTTTCAAGAGACGGGTTGCGGCGTGAAAGGTCGAACTGTAGCACAAGGAACCTCCCCTTGCTGGAGACTATGCGACTCTGTGAATTGCATGCCTCGGAGGAACTCGAAGCAGTTACTCACTTGACCCCTTCTCATTGACTATCGCAGAAACAACGATAGTGCGAACTGGATTGGGTTCTTCACAAGTAGCAGTGACCGCACCCGGAAACTCGACGAGTTGGGATTTCTCAGTGGCATAAATGACCTCCCCCTTAATTCTCGTGTATGTTCTATCAACAGGAACAACCGCTTCTTGAATTTTGGAAAACCACTTTTCATCCTTAGCCCAGCTCCACACGTCTGGATGGAGAGTCGCAGTTGCTGATAGCCGTGCTCTTTGCTCAAGCAGGTATGTGACAATATGCTCCAGACGTTCATCAAGAGCAATGTGTAGTACTGTTCTGGCAGTCCAATCCTGCACCGAAAGATCATATGACGGTTCAACGAGGGCTTTTATGACTGGTAGGCGTTGGTTTTTATCGAAGGACTCCAATGTCCCGGGCGTTCGGGAGAGCAAAGAGTGGATAGGGGTGGAACCATCGACAGTAAAATTGACATCCGCGCCACGTTGACAAAATTTGCGAAAGACCTCAGGAAACAGCGTGTTGGACAAAACGGCCATATGCAGAATGTCATCAGGTAGGTTGACCTCCCTTTGTGACAACAAGAAATCAATGGCAACTTCGTTTCCAATCGCAGCTGCCCACGAAATTGGAACATAGGAACGGAAAGGAATGTGATCTTGGTTGTATACCAAGGGATTGATGACAGAAGGCTTGTTGAGATCGGCACCCAGCTCCAGGAGAATACCGAGGAAGTCAGGGTTCGAGGCTATGGCGAAGATCAAGGGAGAACCCCAACCATCGCCAATACTCATGTCCAGGAGATAGTGTTGCTGCGGCTGCTTGACGAGGTATTCGACCATCCATAGCTTTCCGAGCTCGAGAGGGATGAATAAAAGCGAGGGTGAAGCTTTCTTCGACCATCGAATCGTTCGAAGCAAATCTGCAAACACAAAATCTCTATGTGTGCTTCGAAGAAGCTCCGAATGTAGCCGTGACAGGGCGGCCATAACACAAGGGTCCTTATCCGAAACATGTCCAAGGTGTGTTAATGCTTGACCAGCATAGCTCAGCAATGGATGGTCTTTGCTACCATCGGCAAAATGAGCAGGTCCTTCATCGTAATCTTCATCATCGTAATCTTCATCGTAATCTTCATCGCAATCTTCATCATAATCTTCATCATAATCTTCATCGTAATCTCCATCATAATCAGAAGCTTCATCTATATAAAAACCTTCAGTTTCTTATCTCATATATGAACGAGAGACGGTATTGCACCTTCTACGCACACCTCATCCACAAAGTCGCATAACAAATATGTAATCAAACACTCGCAAATACGTGCATGCATATACGAGATGGATAGGATGTTATAAGGGCGACTACTGATCAAGTATTGCTAATTGCCTGGCTCATCAGCGGACGACTAACATGAAAAATGTAACATATCATACTTTGACGCTATAATGAGACAGAGCAACGACACCAGTTGCCTCGTCATAGGTCACAAGGCTTCCACATGCCACCACGATATCCATAGGGTTTCTAGCGCCTAGGTCCGGGTTGAGACTTGACTTACCAACTTCAATCATCATTGCTTCGTTGAGCTGATCAAGCGTCAATGGGGTGAGTGCACCAGCAAGCCAAAGCAAGCAGTTTTGGGCGATTTGGGCATAACCCCGCCCTCTTTGTTCGATGGCACGAATGATCCTATCATAGGTTTCGTATAGTCCTTCTGGAAGGTCATCGAGGGCTCTCTTGATATCGATATCTCTTGGGCAAACCATGATTTCATCCAGTTGACACTGGACCAAGCGAAACCTAGATGTGATCATGATTCAGGAGATTCAGGAGCGAATGAAAGTCATTTTACTTACATGCCCTTAGCCTTCTCTAACAATCTATCCAAAATCGATATTCTAAGTTGTCCGGAGAGGCATGACAAAGCCTCCTGAGCCATGAGCTGCTCTATGATGTGCACGCGTATATCTTCTTGCATTTGTTCTGCTTTGTCCTTCAGTGACAAAGTGGGAAGACCGCCGAAAGCTTTCTTAATGTCGGACTCGATTCTACCGGTGATGAAGAGTCGTAGTCGAGCATCTTGAACAATATCGACAATATGTCCTACCAGGTCGCGGTGGTCCTTGCATTCATCCAAGGCGTCGATCACAAGGACTGGTCGGCGAACAAGCCTAGATGCTTCAACAAGAAGCTTCCGTAGAAATCCAAGATCTGTGAGACACCACTCTCCGTCCCAATATTGCTTCCATAACTGTTGCAGAGAAATAAAATCCGCTTCTGTATTTGATTTTCCCTCGTTTAGATCGCGTAATTTGGTGATCCAGTCGACTTCAGATTGTCGCAGAAGTTGAACAACTAAGGAGCGCAAGACTGTAGCTGCAATTGTCGTTTGCTCATCTCGGAAGTCACAATAGAAATAGGCAAGCGTTTGGGGCGTAGTTTGCTCCCCATCCAGAATTTCTTCGATGACAGCGGAACTGGACGCTCAGAAGTCAATTATGGTTCTCTAAAAGCCCTCCAGACCTTACGCAAGGATGGTTTTTCCACTTCCGGCTGTTTTGAGTGTCAGGGACTACAATTAATAGCAAATGCGGGAAATAACCAACGCTGGCCGTTCAACCATAGGAATGCGACATCAGATTTGTTCCAGGCCACATACTGATCAGCCTGCAAAATCCAACGACCGGTCTCGGGGTTGCGCTGAGATGGGAGGCATCGTGCTTTTCAGTACAAGGGACAGGGCTCATCCATTCAAGTAACTTTCGACGCTCATTGTCTAGGCGTGTTGAATAGGATGAGATGATGTCTCAGAAGTGGTTGTCGGCTGCTCACCGATCTTGCGCCACATTTGTACATCAGAATTCTCTCTTAATTCCTGAACTCCTTTGCTGATATTGTTCATTGTGTTCCTGGCGCTGTGTTAGCATTATCAATCATGATGAGCGAGTCAACTCACGCGAGTCTATTGCTAGAACTGTTGTGATATCACGATAAAAGCCTTTCAATCTCTCAGTAATCGCTGCTGCTTTCTTTTCCTTGAATGGCCACATCAATTTGGATATTGTGCCCATTTTCCTGCTCTCCTGCTCGTTTGGTAGAAGGTTCTTCAGTTCTCCCTGTAACTTCGTGACTGGTCCATTTTCGGCTATCAGTTTTGAAAGTACATGGCGGAGATTATCTGGAAGAGAGGGATCTTTCTCGATCTCCATGACTGTGGTCAGGACTCCAAGGATTGAACTAAGCTCATCAAGCAGACTCTGGCAGGACGAGTCAGCGTCGCGGACGGAAGCAACATATCCATACAAAAGAGCTGAAGCTTGCGCTATCGTTTGAACGAGTTGAAGAATGGCCAAACCGCTGGTGATGGGATCCATCTGGACAGCGGAAGATGTAAACCTGGTATCGCCGCATTAAGTTGAGGGTAGGCGCTCATTGACCTATTTGTAGCTCTGAACCCTGCATTGGCGCCTATTTAGATGATTGATTAGACTGGTATGAAGCACATGATCACGAATCAGGAGCTATAGTGAAAATATCTCTCGAGAGTCCAGGACTTTATTGGGCGCATCTGGATTGTTATTCAACTTGATGAAACTCTGATGAACATCAATAACAGCACGAGGTCAAAAGCTCGTGGCGGAACAAATCATACCAAGGTCTGCACTATCACGAACCCAGGCTACCCTCACAAGTCGAGCTTTATATCTTCTGCAAACTGATCCCGTCACGACCAATTTACAACTTATGCCAACCACAGAGGACCAGGTGACAGGCAGTGATTTTGAAGTACGATGAGAGAGCAAAAAGATCGACTGGGTTAAGCGCAGAACATGAGTTCCAAAAGGCTCCTAGTAGTTGCGTTACTAGCAGCCTCGCTGAGGATGTTAACCGTTGTCGACAATTAAAACAAATCAGTCCCTCCAGAACGTCGACATTCGATCGCGAGCACCACTGAATAGTCGTTTTATGACTCTTGGCGCGATATAAACCGCTCGGACTCGCTGGCTTATTGGATTCATAACACAGACAAGAATTTCAAAGTGCAACGACTTCGGTTGGGAAAAACAAAAGGAACAGCGCGTAACAACTTACAAGCTTTTATTTCTTGAACCTAGGGTTAGGGTTATAGATCCTGCAGGTGCGTTCACGCAAAGTCGGACGCGTTCTTGTTCTTCTCAATCCCTACACCACGATATCCAACTTTCTCGAAAACTCGACCGACGCTAGGGCCTAAGGGCTTGTCAGTCCCACGACGCTCTAAGCGCGATAAAAAAACCCAGTAAAACCATGCTTTATTAGGTCCGTGCCCCTTCATCTTCCTCGTTCACATCGTTGATTTGACATACATGTGTGTGCAGGGGGTCAAAGTCCGAATAAGCGCAAGCACAATGCGGAGCAGGACGACCAGGCAAATACAAAAGAAATGGGTGACACTGAGGTTGAAGAAATAACCCTCCTTTCAGTGCGTAGGAACCCATCACCCCGTATTTGCCTTCATGTCATTTTGTAGATACTATCATGCAGTCCATCATGGAGGACCTCTTGGATTAATTAGCCCAGAGTCCGGATGCCGCTCAGGTGGAACTTATCAACAAGCATGCGATGGCTCAGTATGCGGACAAAGTTCTAGACTACGATGGCGTTTTCGATTCGCCTGATAACTTTACGGAGGGACTGAAACAGGTATGAAGACACTTTGGACAGCAAATATCGCTCTCGCAACCTTGGAACATTCACTAATATATTCGCCGACGTCCAAGTTGCCAATTTTCAAGTATTTTTGAGCCTCCTTGAGCGAGCTCATCTCATGCCTGGTTCTGAACACAGCCGACATCGGGGCACAGTACACGAGTGACAGATGACTGGTTCGTTACGATGAGCAATTTGTGGAAGGGAGAGGTAGATGGTTAGGATGGGGCAAAGGTGCACGGGAGGCTGCGTGTGAGTATTGGGGTTGGAGACGGTGAGGACAATACAGATATTGGGTGGGGATGGTGTTTTGGGTGTCGACCAGTCCATGGAGGTTCGTCCTTGTGGGAGAATCGGGCTGCTCTGAGATGAGGCTAACCAATTCCTGTTGCACATATCAACAAACTCTTTGTTATGACGCTTAGCTTGATTTCAGTTTGGGAAGATTACATAGCATGTAGGAAAGACTCTTCACAAACTTGTCCGTTGTTATTATCTTCCATCCCTTGATTTTTCAATCATAACCATCAATCGCCACACGGGAGGACGTTCCAAAGCCACACCCATATTCACCCTCCGAGTTGGTTGAAGAGAGCACTACCGTAGTGCCAGCTCTAGTGCTGCCCTCCATAGTTCCAATGCCAGTCATAATGTACTCTGGAGCACCCTGTGGGACCACACATAATCAGAGGACGCTGCAACCGAAGAAGGATCGGCACGATCGCGTCATTTTCACCTGGCCCAAATGGATCCGTCCCTAGAAGAAAACTCCACGTCTCTTGCGCTTCTTCATGTGTTGTTGATACACCAAGCGCTCCGTGTAGGTAAACATCTAGTTATTCGATGCCAATATCTAAACAGCTGATATCTGCCTCCCAGCTGTCGGTTACGTCTTAGTCACCTTCCATGGTTCATCTCCGGTCACTCGTTTTCACGATGGCCATCGACTTTTTATCGCTCCACGCCCATACCAACGTGGGTCTTGGTATGAGCATGGGTCAAGTGTTTGCTGTGTCTCGGGGCTACTTACGAGATTCGACCTCAAGTGCGTTGCTCGTTCTTTTCATCTCATCCGCTCATCACCTCACTCGCAATCTCAACCTACCCAACAGTCCACGTCCTAGTACCTACGTCAGTTCCTCCCCCTTACTTTCTTACGATCTCGGCACGCCCCAATACCTGCAGTTTGGCGTGTTCCTGTATACACTACATTGTTCGCTCCTCCGTCCCATGAACTCCAATACTCAGGACCTACTTCATAAGCACAACCGTCTGCACAATCACAAGTTCCTCGATATTCCTCGTCTCCGGCGTCCTACAACAAGCATCATCTTCCATCTCAACAACAGCGGCTCCTAGAGTAGTTCCAGCTTCGGCCCACGAGATCATATTCATTCGAAGGTATCACGGGATATAGGAGATGCAGGCCTCTCAACGACAGAAGTACCAGCAAATATTAGGATCAGCCTTAAGTGTACGGTGTTTAATCTATCGATCAGCACCTTGGGTCCCAACAAGGACACGTGGAGCAGACGTGGACTAGGAGGAGTGATGTTGCGTACCGAAGTTCGTATCCTCAACTGCGTTGTCATGTCTGTCCTTTTCTTTCCTACTTTTTCTTTCCATTCCTCAGTTTTCAGTTCTCACCTATGTGAAAATGTTCATCATGTCCGTCATGCCTTCATGCCACTCCTTGTTAAAGTCATGCCCTTGTATCGCGATGTGATGGGCACGCCTCAGTCTGCAAGCACCGTGACATCTACGTATACTCATTTCTACTTGTCTCGTCACCTTTTCATCCATTGGTTAATGCAGGTGATTCGATAATTTGAGCGATACAGTGGGTGTCTAATAGCCTCCCCTGGCGGTCATAATGAAGGTGGAGGCTAGGGGTTGCATGAATTCAAACACAGTTACTATATTGAAGGACAAATGTAGATGGCGATTGCAAAGTCAGTGTGATACCTATGTCTACCGCCTCGAAGGTCAAATGATGCGCGAACATAGCAGATGGATAACTAAAAGTATCATGCATATCTGCACGACTCATCACTCCAGATGATTAATGACTGCTTGTAGTATTCTGCCCGTAAATATGAGAACGCCGGATGTTTGAGAAAAACTATCACATGCCTCAAGACTAAGGTAAAGGGCCTCTGTAGATGTCGAGTACGAACCCGACTCCATGTTCAAAACCATCGGTTTCCCACTTGTCCTTGAACCTGTGAAGAAAAAGGGAGGTGCCAGTCGAGTCTTTATCTTCGGTTAACTGCTGTAGCATCCTAGTAAATGTGTCTCCTTGACGAGAATCGACTCGGAACGTGCAACTAGAGACACGCCCCTCACTTCCCCAGAAGGGGCACCAGAGTCTGGGGGAATCATTTTTCGCGGAGTCTTGGATATCTTTTTGAAGTGACTGATTACAACATGAAAGGTCGGCAGTGATGCCATTGAAGCGGCCTTCACTAATCGGTAAATTATATGGCTGGATGAAAGCAGTCACTCACTTGACAGCTCGTCATTGCGTATCACTGAAACAACGACAGTGCAAATCGGATTAGGGTTATCGCGGTCGGCAGTGACTGGATATGAAAATTCGACGATTTGGGAATTCGCAGTAGCATCGACAACCTTCCCCTTAATTCTGGTGCACGGTTGATCAGCAGCAAGAACTGCTGCTTGAACCTTGGGAAACCACGGCTTGTTTTTAGCCCAGCTCCACATGTCTGGAAGGAGAGTCGCCGTTGCTGACACCCCTGCACCTCGCTCGAGAAGGTATGTGACAATATCTTCTAGACGTGCATCAAGAGCAATGTGTAGTACTGTTCTTGCAGCCCAGTCTTGCAAAGAAAGATTACAAGATGGTTCAACCAGCGCTCTTACGCCGGGTAGCAATTGGCTTCTGTCACGGGATGATGGAATGGTATAGGGGATGATGAAAGTATGAATAGGGATAAAACCGTTGACTGTGAAATTGACATCCGCACCACGTTGACGGAATTTGCGGATACATTCGTGCGACGGCTTGGTCCCACTAACAGCCATTTTCAGGATGTCATTAGGTATGTCGACCTCGGTTTGTGACAGCAAGAAATCCACGGCGACTTCGCTTCCAGTCACAGCTGCCCACGAAATCGGAGCATAGGAGTCCCCCCAACAGCATTGGTTATATAATCTAGGACTGAAGGAAGAAAGCTTGTTGAAATCGACGCCCGGCTTCAGGAGAATACTGAGGCAGTCAGGGTTCTTGGCGATAGCGAAAATCAGGGGAGGGCCCCAACCACGCGCAATATCCACATCTAGGAGATGGGGGTCTTGCTTGACGAGGGATTCGACCATCCACGGCTTGCCGTGTTCAAGCGGGATGAATAGAAGTGAGGGCAAAGTCACATCAGCAGGGAACCACCTAGGCCCATGCTCGTGTTCGCCTAGAGTTAGCACACGATTTTTCCAGGTGTTTCGACGAAACTCCGAGTTCAGCCATGACAGGGCATCCATAATGCAAGGATCCCCGGCCGAAACATATCCAAGATGCTTGCATCCTTGAGTTGCGTAGCTCAGCAACGGATGGTCTTTGCTG
Organism: Suillus subluteus; assembly: GCA_016647755.1. Classification (NCBI taxonomy): domain Eukaryota; kingdom Fungi; phylum Basidiomycota; class Agaricomycetes; order Boletales; family Suillaceae; genus Suillus; species Suillus subluteus. The sequence continues at coordinate 65,218 of JABBWI010000133.1, read as the reverse complement.
ACAACGGCGATATTATCATGACGCGGCCACTGGGCTGGTATAGCCGGATATTCGTACATACAAACATCAGTTTCTTAGCTCACATAAGTGAAAGATAGTATTGCACCTTGAAGTCTTGCGCAGATCTCATCTGCAAGGTCGCATAACACATACGTAATCAAGAGCTCACAGATGCGTGCGTGCATGTCTGAGATTGATTTGAATATGTTATTGGGGCGACTGATCAAGTATTCCTGGTTGCAAGGCGCATCAGCGGATGAGTAGGACGAAGAAGGTTGATATATCATACTTTGACGCTATAATGAGATAAAACAATGAATCCAGTTTTATCGTTGTAGGTCACAAGGCTTCCGCACACCACCACGATATCCATAGGGTCCGTAACGCCAAGGTCCGGATTAAGATTTGATTGTCCGACTTCAATCATCATCGCTTCATTGAGCTGATCAAGTGTCAACGGGGTGAACGTGCCGGCCAGCCAAAGCAAACAACTCCGGGCAATTTGGTCATCGCTTGGTCCTCTTTGTTTGATAGCTTGAATAATCCTATCATACGTCTCGTAAAGTCCGGCTGGAAGGTTATCGAGGGCTGCCTCGATATCGATGCATCTTTTGCAAGCCACGATTTCGTCCAGTTGACACTGAACCCAGCGAAACCTGCGCAGGATCATATGACGATGAATGTCTGAGGAGCGAGCGGAATTTGCTTTACTTACATGCCCTCAGCCTTTTCCAACAATTTCTCCAAAATTGTCTTCTTCAGCGTGTCAGATAGGCGTGATAATTTCTTCTGAGTCTTCAGCTGCTCCGTGATGTACGCGCATATATCTGCCTTCATCTGCATTGCGCTGTCCTTCAACGACAAGGTCGGGAGATCATGAAAGGCTTCTTGAATGTCCGGCTCACTTCTACCGGTGACGAAAAGTCGTAGCCGAGCATCTTCGGAAAGGTTTACAAGATGTCCGACAAGGTCGGGGTAGTCTTTGCATTCGTCCAAGGCATCAATCACAAGGACTGGTCGGCGAACTAGCGTCGATACTTCAACAAGAAGCTTTCGTAGATAACAGAGATCTGTGGGATGCGGCTTTACCTCACGTTGTTGATGCCAGAGGTTTCGCAGAGAAGGAAGATCCCCTTCGTCTTGCCAGTGTACCCGTGGCTTGTTTATCTTGGTGATCCAGTCGTCTTGAGATTGTTGAAGTAGCTGGACAACCAAGGAGCGCAAAACTGCAGCTGCGCTTGTCGTCCTGTCGTCTCGGAAATCGCAATAGAAGTAACCGAGTGTCTGTGGCTCTGCTTCACTGCTACCCTGAATTTCGTCGATAACGGAGGAACTGTAAATTCAGAAATTAATCAGAGCTCTGTAAAAACTCTCCGGATGAACTTACGCAAGGATTGTCTTTCCGTGTCCAGCTGTTGCGAGTGTCAGCGATCTGGAATGAATGGCGAGTGATAAAACTCACGCTGGCCATTCAACCATAGAAATGCATGATCCGATGTATTCCAGGTCTTATACTTATCGGCTTGGAAAATCCAACGACCGGTGCCAGGGTTCCGCTGACCATGGCAGGTGGCGTGGTTTTCAGTACAAGACATGGGGTCCATCCATTGAAGGAGTTTCTGACGTTCATCGGCTATGCATATTTGAACAAGGTGAGGAAGTAACTGGCAGTCAGCCACTCACCTGTTACCTTTTGTACAATAAAATCCCCTCTTAATTCTCGGACTCCTTGACTGATTTCCTTGATTGTATTCCTTGCGCCACATTAGATTTTGGAATGGCATCACGAATGAGTCAGCTTACCATGAGTCGATCGCCAGAAGTGCTGTAATGTCAACATAATATTGTCTCAGTCTATCAGCAATCACTCCCGTTTCCTTTTCCTTGAATGGCCAGGTCGATCTGCTTTGCTTGCTCATTTTCCCTTTCGTCAGGTCATTTGGCAGAAGGTTCTTCATTTCTGAGTCTAATTTCGCGACTAGTCCATCTTCTGCCATCAAAAGTGAAAGTGCACGACGGAGATTGTTTGGAAGAAATTGATCCTTCTCGATGTCCATGACGGTGGTAAGGATACCTCTGATTGAATTGCACTGGTCAAGGAGCCTTTTGCAGGACGAGGGAGCGTCGCGGACAGAAGCAACGTATCCATACAAAAAAGCTGAAGTTTGCGCTATCGTTTGAACGAGCTGAAGAATGGTCACACCGCTGGTGATGGGATCCATCTGGGGTGGAAAATGTAACACCAGGCCCTGAGCAGCTGCGCTGTGACTTTGAACCAAGGAAAGGCGCCCATCAATCCATTTGCAACTTTTGAGACCAATGATGGTGCAGTGTGAAATTGATGATCGATAAGAACTAGTGTCGTGAAGTACATGCAGTATACGGACGTTAGAACTAGATCATTTTAGTGAGCATCCAAAGAGGGAAGGGCTTGCCAGATCAACATGATGTTAGCACAGGTTAGCAAGCGCCCGACGCACGCACACCACACCCTACCAGTAAGGCCTGAGTTACTGGCAGAATGGATGTAGCGTGCGTGAACGCAGCATGTCATACGTGGAGTTCCACCGTGTGACGACATGTCGTGGGATAAGGTTTGCTTTGAGACCGGCCTTGACAGCGAGAATGCCAAATAGGGAGTGCTTTGGTAGTTGAATGGATAATTGCGAATGACAAAAGACGGGTCTATACCAAAATTATAGTATCAGCTACTAGCTAGACTCGGTGGCAAGGAACGAGTACCTTGGAAACAGTATCTCTAACAATGGCTGTTTGTGCGATAATGATGCACCAACCTCGCTCATCTAGCTGTTCTAATTCATCAATCTCGTCATCGAGGTCATCATCCTCACTCAAACCAGCACCGTCTGCATCCCTATCTGTCTTGTTAATCTCTTCGTACAACTCGTCAACAATTACGAAGTGGGCAGTCGTCGTCGTCGTCGTCATTGACATCTGGCTCGTCACCATCGTTTCCCGACAATCCAGGATTCAATGGACGTAAAAGTGCCTTTGCACACAACTGGATGTGTGATTAAAGCACCGGGCGCGTTATAAGCATGAAATGAATTATCGAGTTTCGCCAAGTGTTTCGTCTGCGTGTCGTTCGCAGATGCATTGTCAGCATTGAGTGCGAGTACCTGAATTGATTGTCATCTACTCAGTATGCGAAGGAACTGGTAGTCCAAGATGTACCTTTTGAGTCGGACCAAATTGTTCAAGCATTGCTTGAAATGCTCTCGCCATGGCTTTGCCAGTATGAGACTGGATCACGATGATTAGAAAACTTGAGCGGTGTCGAAAATAGATGCTGACCTCTGCTACTTCAATGATATCGAGCAAAAATGATATCATTTCACCTTCAGGTTCCAAATGGACAGTCTACCCAATGAATGCGCGGTGGTTTGGGGAAGTCCATGCATCTGTGGCAAAATGAAGACGGACAGCATGTTCCTGTATGCAGCTTAAGACTCTCTGTCGACATTTACAGATATGTGATCACATACCTGCAAGAGCTTACCAATGCGTTCTTGGCACTTTTCAAATGACGCCCGAATATCACGAGAGATTGTAAAATGTGATGGCAGTTCGATATTAGGGCGTCCAGAAGGCAGGAGGTCACGAAGTGCACGGTCATTGATGATATTCACAGGTCGATTATTCTCTGTGATCCACTGCACGAGATTTGCCCTAAATCCAGTGTGAGTAATGTCATATGTTATTAAGGCCCAAAAATGTTGACTCACTGAACTTGATTGCTCACATGTGCATTCGATAAGTATGATGGACAGGTTGTCGTCCTTTTCGAGCAAGCAGAGAAAACTGATCCACTCGTGGTCTGTACCTTTCCGCCACTAAATGCACGATCAACTGCCTCTTTGCCTCAGCAGCCATTGGTGTGGTGCCTTAGATTCGTAGTCGATGACTTGTCCTTGGAGTCCTGGAAGCGGTGGACACTAGATGTTCATCGTGATATTGGGCAGCCACAGCAACGAATAGACCGCTGAACACCAAGTTTTCTCGAGTGCGTCTGTGAGTGAAAATTGATCAAGGTCCACGCAAACGCGAGCAATAAGTTCACGTACTTAAATCGAATCACTGAGTTGTAATCAGTAATAACAATATTGTGTCTCCGAGACGGAAGAATATGAACTGGTAGGATATTGAAGCAGCGAGAAATAGGATCGAGGCAGTGGGTCACTGTTGCAGTCAACGACCTCCAAATCGTAGTGAGTGGCGAATCCTTGTCATGTCCAACATATAACACCGCGGAGAAAATTCGGAGATAGTGCGGCTACCCGGCGTGAACATACCCATACACCGTGCTGATGCATGATGCAGATGGGTGGTAGCACATCTCTACACCGTACCCACACCCGCTTTGTGTAATACTTATCCTGCCGTCTTGGTGAAAGATGGTCGAGTTCTCGACTGCGCGGTGCTGTTTTGAAATTTGAGAAAAACAAAGTGCTCCGGCATTTGAAAATCAACAACAGACTTACAAGCCAATTCTGTATACGAAAAATGGTACGCTATTCATAGTACTTACGCGGCTGAAATGACGTTGTGAGTGTCCGTTAGAAACCGATGACGTGGGTGCGCAGACCAGCCCGGGGTGCATGGTCATTCGCAAATTTCATAGATCTGCATAATCTCATCCGTTCATCGCCTCACTCATAATCTCAGCCTACCCAACACTTCGAGTACCTACGTCAGTTCCTCCCTCACTTTCTTACGATCTCGACACCCAAATACTTGCAGTTTGGCGTGTCCTCACATACACCACTAACATCGTTTGCTCCTCCATCCCATGTCCTCCAACTTGTAATACTCGGGACCTGCTCCATAAGCACAACCGTCTGCACAAATACAAAGTCCTCAATACCCCTCGTCTCAAGCATCCTACAACGCGCATCCTCTTCCATCTCAACAGCAGCTGCTCCCATAGTCACTTCAGCTTCGGGTTGCAGTATCACGAGACCTCATTCATATCATGAGACGTAGGAGAAGACGACCTTTCAACAACAGAAGTACTAGCAAGATTATTACTGGGAGTGGCATGGCGTGTACGGTGTGCAATCCGTCGATCAGCACCTCGCGCCACCGTGACAACAGGGATATACTGAGGAACAACAGGGAGACGTTGAGCAGACGTGGACTAGGACGAGCAATGGTGCGTACTGAAGGTTGTATCCACAGCCGTGTTATCCAGTCTCTCCTTTTTCTTTCCCACTTTTACTATTTCTTTCTTGCTCTTTCCTCGGTTTTCAGTTTTCGCATATGTGAAAACATCAGTTCATGTCCGCCATGCCTTGATGCTGTTCCTTGTCATCACGATATGATGGACACGTCTGCGAGCACCGTGACTCATCTATGTAGAGTTGCTTCTGCTTATCTCGTCACCTTTTCATTCATCGATAGCATTAATACAAGTGATTTGATAATTCGAACAATACAATGGGTGTCTAATAGCTTCCCCTGGCAGTCGTGATGAAGGTAGAGGCTAGGTATTGCATGAATTCAGACGTGGTTGCTATACTAAAGGACAATTGTAGACAGCGATTGCAAAGCCAGCGCGATACGTATGTCTACCACCTCGAAAAAATGCGCCAACATAGCAGATGAATAACTAGAGTAGCATGCATTTCCACACGACTCCAGATGGTATCCTGCCCGTAAAGATGAGAACACCGTGATGTTTCAGAAGAATTATCACATACCTCGAAACTAAAGTAAAGGACCTCTGTAGATATCAAGTATGAGCTCGACCCCAAGTTCAAAGACTTTGACGTTCCACTTGTTCTTGGACATCCGAAGAAAAAGGGAGGTGCTAGTCGAATCTTCATCTTCGGTTAATTGCTGTAGCATCCTGGTAACTTTGTCTCCTTGATGATAGTCAAACAAGCGACTAGAGACACGCTGCCCAGGTGACCATCTAAAGTAGTGTCCGAGTCTGGTGGAATCATCTTGCGGGGAGTCTTGAATGTTCTTTTGAAGTGACTGATCACAACATGAAATGTCGGTGCTGATGTCCTTGTAATCTTCACTAATCGGTAAATTATACGGCTGGATGAAAGCGGTTACTCACCTGACAGCTCGCCATTGAGTATCGCTGAAACAACGACAGCGCAAATCGGATTGGGGTTATCGCGATCTGCAGTGACTGCAACTGAAAACTTGACGAGTTTCGATTCCGTTGTATCATCAACAACCTTCCCCTTGATTCTGGTGCACAGTTGATCAGCAGCAAGAGCCGCTGCTTGAACCTTGGGAGACCACGTCTTGTTTGTAGCCCAGCTCCACATGTCTGGAAGAGGAAGGAGAGTCGCCGTTGCTGACAGCCCTGCGTTTTGCTCGAGAAGGTATGCGACAATGTCTTCCAGACGTTCATCAAGAGCAATGTGTAGTACTGTTTTGGCAGCGCGGTTTCGCAAAGAAAGATTACAAGACGGCTCAACGAGCGCTTTTACGACGGGTAGCGATTGGCTTTTGTCATTGAGTCGCCAAATTTTGGTGAGGAAATTGTGGATAGGGGTAGAACCATTGACTGTGAAATTGACATCCGCACCGCGTTGGCGGAATTTGCGGATAGATTCGTGCGACGGTTTGCTCGCCCTAACAGCCATGTGCAGGATGTCATTGGGTATGTCAACCTCTGTTTGTGACAGCAAGAAATCAACGGCAACTTCACTTCCAGTCACAGCTGCCCACGAAATTGGAGCACGGGAGTCGCCCCAAATGTATTGGCGATATGATCTAGGTTTGAAGGAAGAAAGCTTGTTGAAATCGACACCCGCCTTCAGGAGGATGCTGAGGCAGTCAGGGCTCTTGGCTATAGCGAAAATCAAGGGAGAACCCCAACCAGGGGAAATATCGATGTCCAGGATATCGGGGTGCTGCTTGACGACGAATTCGACCATCCACGGCTTTCCGTGTTCAAGCGGGATGAATAGAAGTGAGGGCAAAGTCACATTGGCACTCAACCACCTATCAGCAGGTTGACCAAAACTGAAGCGCTTCTCTTGAGTTGCAAGCACGCGATGTTTATTGGTGTTTCGACGAAACTCCAAGTTCAGCCGTGAAAGGGCCATCATAACGCAAGGATCCTCGTCCGAAACATGTCCAAGGTGCTTCCATCCTAGAATTGCATAGCTCAGCAATGGATGGTCTTTGCTGGCATTGGCAACATCAACATGACGTAGCCTATATCGTCGTTTGGCTGATTGTTTAAACATCAGTCTCTTGGTTCATATACGTGAAAGATAGTATTGCACCTTCAAACTCAAGTTTCGTGCTGATCTCATCCACAAAGTCGCATAAGACATACGTAATCAAGAGCTCGCAGATGCGTGCGTGCATGTCCGACATCGATCTAAAGATGTTATTAGGGCGACTGGTCAAGTATTCCTGGTTGCATAGCGCATCAGCGGACGGATAGGATGAAGAAGGTTGATAAATCATACTTTGACGCTATAATGAGATAGAGCGACGATGCCAGTTTCCTCATTGTAGGCCACAAGGCTTCCACACGCAGCCACGATATCCATAGTGTCTGTAACGCCAAGGTCCGGATCAAGATTGGACTGTCCGACTTCGATCATCATCGCTTCGTTGAGCTGGTCAAGCGTCAATGGGGTGAAGGCACCGACCAACCAAAGCAAGCAACGCTGAGCAATTTGCTCATAGCCTGACCCTCTTTCTTTGATCGCGAGAATAATCCTATCATACGTTTCGTCTAATCCAGGCGGAAGGTTGTTTAGGGCGTTCTTGATATCCATAGTTCTTGGGCAACGCTCCAACACGTCCAGTTGACACTGAACCCAGCGAAACCTGTGGATAATTATACAATGATGAATTTCCAAGGAGCGAGCAGAAATTGCTTTACTTACATGCCCTCGGCCTTTTCTAACAATTTCTCCGAAATTGTCTTCTTCAGCGCGTCGGATAGGCGTGATAGTTTCTTCTGAGTCTTAAGCTGCTCAGTAATGTGCGCGCATATATCTGCTTTCATCTGTTCTGCGCTGTCTTTCAGCGACACAGTGGGGAGATCATGAAAGGCGTCTTGAATATCTGGCTCGTTTCTACCGGTGACGAAAAGTCGTAGTCGGGCATCTTCGGCAAGGTTTTTAAGATGTCCGACCAGGTCGGAGTAGTCCTTGCATTCATCCAAGGCGTCAATCACGAGGACCGGTCGGCGAACCAGTGTAGATGCTTCAACAAGAAGCTTTCGCAGAAATTCCAGATCTGTGGGATGTGACTTTGCATCACGTTTTTGCTGCCAAAGGTCTCGCAGAGAATCAAGGTCCCCTTTTGTGTTCGACTCTTGCTTCTCGCCTATCTTTGTGATCCAGTCGTCCTTAGATTGTTGAAGCAACTGGACAATCAAAGAGCGCAATACTGCAGCCGCATTTGTTGTTCTGTCGTCTCGAAAATTGCAGTAGAAAAAAGCGAGCGTCTGTAGCTCTGCTTCATCGCCACCCCGAATTTCGTCTATGACGGCTGAGCTGAAATAACACAGGTCAACATAGGCCCTGAAAGCTTTCTAGATGGGTCCGAACTTACGCAAGGATTGTCTTTCCGTGTCCAGCTGTTGCGAGTGTCAATGATCTGCAATTAATAGTGAATGATACAACTCACGGTGGCCATTCAACCATAGAAACGCGTGATCTGATGGATTCCAAGTCTTATACTCATCGGCGTGGAAAATCCAACGACCGGTGCCAGTGTTTCGCTGACCATGGCAGATGGCGTGCTTGTCATCACAAAACACGGGACTCATCCATTGAAGGAACTTTCGACGTTCCTCGTCTATGCGTGCGTGAACAGGGTAGGAAGTAACTAAGAATCAGCGACTCACCTTTTTCGCGCACCTTTTGTGCGGCAGAATCATTTTTCAATTCTTTGACTCCTCGATTGACTTCTTGGAGTTCATGCTTGACTTCCTTGAGTGTGTTCCTTGCGATGGTATTAGTACCAAAGCGATCATAATAAGCAAGCAAGATCACCATGTGTCGATTGCTAAAATATCTGTAATCTCGCCACAGTACTTTTTCAATTTATCGATGATTGCGCCTGCTTTCTCTTCCTTGAATGGCCACGTCAATCTGGGAATCGTCTTCATTTTCCCGTTCTCCTGGGCCTGTTCGTTCGGCAGAATGCTCTTCAGTTCCACCAATAATTTTACAACTGGCCCATCTGTGGCCAACAATTTTGAAAATGCATGGTTGAGATCGGGTAGAAGAGTGTCATCCTTCTTAATCGCCGTGACCGTGGTGAGGACGCCACCGACTGCGCTGAGCTCATTAAGCAGACTCTGACAGGACGAGTCGGCGTTGCGGACGGAAGCAACATATCTATACAAAAGCGCTGAAGCTTGCGCTACTGTTTGAATGAGCTGAAGAACGGCGACACCGCCGGCGATGACACTGATGGGATCCGACATCTGGGGGGTGGAAAATAAAACCCTAGGCGCTCAGCAGCACCGCGACTTTGAACCGAAGAAAGGCGCTCATTAATCCATTTGCAACGTATGAGACCATGATGCAGTGACAAATTGATGATCGATAAGAGCTAGTGATGTGAAGTACATGCAGTATACGGACGTTGGAACTAGATCATTTTAGTGAGTGTCCAATGAGTGACCTTAACCGCCTGAGAATCCCGAAGCAAGTTTACGTTCTGGTAGAAAACTGATGGAATGGAAGAGCCTACCAGATCAACACAGGTTAGCACGCGTTCGACGCATGGAGGCTACATCCATTCTGCCGGTGATTGTGTATAATACTTATCAGTACTTATCCTGCCGTCATCACTGTAATCTTCTTGATGAAAGATGGTCGATCGACTGCGTGGCGTTGTTATGTAGAAAAACAAAGTGCCAGCCACGAATAACGATTACTTACGTCACAACTTGAACATGTCCGACGCTCGATTTGTCCGTGGTTAATTAAGCCAGGCTTCACGCCATGAGACGTCATCCCGGCTCACTCACTGATTGGATGTTGGACCCATGATATCATATACAGGAAGAGATAATTTATTGATGTCCCACGTACGGCTGCTACTGATACAATCGTCCAGTTCCGACTCATCTAACTTGCATCGAATTCCTCCCTCAGCTCGTATCCTCCTCGAATCCCCATCATCCCTTCCTCTCCCCCCCAGCTGCTACCTTCTAGATATCCTAATATTTACTACGCCTCACGCCTGTCTTCATCCTCTCAACCTATCTAATTTCCCAATTCACCCCACCTCCCTATAAGAAACCATAGAAGAAGCACTCAGGATGATTCCTGGGCGTTGTTTCAGCTGGCACATCTGGAAAGAGCGCGCAGAGGAATATAGAAGTGTGTTGTAGAGAATGAGAGCACAGCCTGTTCAATGACTCTTCGGACAAGCCATTCCGTCAAAGTACGTCGTCACACATACTCTAAAATCCTGAGCTCGTATCTTCCAATTCCCTAACTTCGTCTCTCTACAGATATTCATCTACCCTTCCTTCACGTGCTCTGCCCATTCCCTTGCATGCGGCCAGCGCTCCAGCACCCACCTATGAGATGTTTGCGTTCGCGTGTAATATACGTCTGCACTTCTCCTAAACAGCGGATGTATGATGATAAGTACGGTGAGTGGTATCCACTTGGCTATTCAACTTGGTGCATAACTAATACTTCGAAATCTCTCCCCGCACATTTGTAGAAGACATCAATTCTCACAATTCCCTACCATGCTCCCGAGAATATTACTTAGTCCTATTATCCCTCAAGCACGCATCCCAAATTAATTAGGCTGAGAACAAGCAACGACCGATAGACTTTGACCTCTCACCAGCATTTTAGATGGAGGGCGATGGGATGAACGAGGACTCTTGCATTCCGCCCCACCCCCCCGCGGCTCTAATACCAGCTGTCGATCAGAACCAAGTCGTTCATTGTATGAAGTTAGTTCAGTAATAAACAATGTACGGCCTTCGTTAACAAGCACGCAGGTTGAAATCTCTCTGGCATGTTGATAGCTAAGAAAGACGCACTCTCTAATTTTAAGGTAGCTTTGCAGAATATGGTTTCAGAGACTTACCCGCATGAAAACTTGACGCATTCACGATCGTACGAGTCAGTTTGAAGCCACTCTCTAGCATAGCTTCAATTGCAGACCTACCACAACAGTTACATCTGTTTTGAACATCCCAAGGATACGAACACGGTCCCTAGAAACAATCCACGAGTTCAACTAACACTAGTGACTGACAATAGATCACTCTTATCCATGCACAATCGCCGCGGCCCTAAAGTCGAGGCTCCCCTGCAAAGATATCAGTCAAAAGCACCCTGCCCATCGTGGAACTAGTGTACAGACCGTCAGAGAATTGGAATTGCTGCCATCCGTCAATCGTCGTTTCTAAGACAAAACCGCCACGCATTGTAGACTGAAAGCATAGAGGCGACCTTGTCGATGTTGAAGTTTGAGTCATTGTTGGATAGTCTAGATGACGTTAGCGAGGCTCAGGACCAAGTCTGCCCACTCTCCTCGAGAAACGTTAAGTGATCTGCTCATTACCAATCTTACTACGCGTCGAAGGTGATCGAAGCCCACTCACTAGTTTCACTACGGACGGAAGCAACGTATCCATACAAAAGAGCTGAAGCTTGCGCTACTGTTTGAATGACCTGAAGAACAGTGAGACCGCTGGTGACGGGATCCATCTGAACAACCGAAAACGAAACCAAGCACCACGGCGACTTCAAATTAAGGAAAGGCGCCCGATAGTCCATTTGTAAAGCCGGGGTCTTGGAGGGACCCATCGATGATCGATAAGGACTGATATGAAGCACATGAGGAACTAATAGATCTTGAGTATAGGACAATATGATTGAGCTGCAGGGCACGTCTGCGAGCACCGCGACTCATCTATTTAGAGTTGCTTCTGTTTGTCTTGTCACCTTTTCGATAGCGTTTGATTTGATAATTTGAACGATGCAATGAGTGTCTAATGGCCTCTCCTGCAGTCGTGATGAAGGTAGAGGCCAGGGATTGCATGAATTCAGACGTGGTTGCTATACCGAAGGACAGCGATTGCAAAGCCAGCGTGATACGTATGTTTACCATCGAAAGAATGCACCAACATAGCAGATGAATAACTAGAGTAGCATGCATTTCCACACGACTCCAGATGGTATCCTGCCCGTAAAGATGAGAACACGGTGATGCTTCAGAAGAATTATCACATACCTCAAGACTAAGGTAAAGGACCTCTATGTATATCAAGCATGCACTCGACCCCAAGTTCAAAGACTTCGGTGTTCCGCTCGTTCTTGGTCATCTGAAGAAAAAGGGAGGTGCCGGTCGAATCTTCATCTTCGGTTAACTGCTGTAGCATCCTGGTAACTTTGTCTCCTTGATGATAGTCGAACAAGTGACTAGAGACACGCTGCCCAGGTGACCATCTAAAGTAGTGTCCGAGTCTAGGGGAATCATCTTGCCGGGAATCTTGAATGTCCTTTTGAAGTGACTGATCACAACATGAAATGTCGGTGCTGATGTCCTTGTAATCTTCACTAATCGGTAAATTATACGGCTGGATGAAAGCGGTTACTCACCTGACAGCTCGCCATTGAGTATCGCTGAAACAACGACAGCGCAAATCGGATTGGGGTTATCGCGATCTGCAGTGACTGCAACTGAAAACTCGACGAGTTTCGATCTCGTTGTATCATCAACAACCTTCCCCTTAATTCTGGTGCACGGTTGATCAGTAGCAAGAGCCGCTGCTTGAATATTGGGAAACCACGTCTTGTTTATAGCCCAGCTCCACATGTCTAGAAGAGGAAGGAGAGTCGCCGTTGCTGACAGCCCTGCGTTTTTCTCGAGAAGGTATGCGACAATGTCTTCCAGACGTTCATCAAGAGCAATGTGTAGCATTGTTCTGGCAGCCTGGTCTTGCAAAGAAAGATTACAAGATGGTTCGACCAGCGCTTTTACGACGGGTAACAGTGGACTTTCGTCATATAAATCGTAACGTTGAGCGAAGAGGACAAAGTGGATAGGGTTGAGACCATTGACTGTGAAATTAACATCCGCACCGCGTTGACGGAATTTGCGGATAGATTCGGGTGACAGCTTTGGTGTCATAACAGCCATGTGCAGGATGTCATTAGGTATGTTGACCTCCGTTCGTGACAGCAAGAAATCCACGGCGACTTCGCTTCCAGTCACAACTGCCCACGAAATTGGAGCATAGGAGTGCCCCCTAACAATGTATTGGCTATATAAACTAGGTTTGAAGGAAGAAAGCTTGTTGAAATCGACGCCCGGCTTAAGGAGAATACTGAGGCAGTCAGGGTTCTTGGCCATAGCGAAAATCAGGGGAGAACCCCAACCAGGGGCAATATCCACGTCCAGGAGATGAGGGTCCTGCTTGACGAGGGATTCAACCATCCACGGCTTGCCGTGTTGAAGCGGGATGAATAGAAGTGAGGGCAAAGTCACATCGGCAGGCAACCACCCAGGCTCATAGACGTATTTGCCTCGAGTTAGCACACGATGTTTCTTGGTGTTTCGAAGAAACTCTGAGCTCAGCCGTGACAGGGCATCCATAACGCAAGGATCCTCTTCCGAAACATGTCCAAGATGCTTGCATCCTTGAATTGCGTAGCTCAGCAACGGATTGTCTTTGCTGACATCGGCAACATCAGCACGACGTGCCCGATATCCGCCTTGTGTAGCTAGACGTTCATATATAGAAATATCAGTTTCTTAGCTCGTATACCTCAAAGATAGTATTGCACCTTTAAGCTCAAGTTTCGTGCTGATTTCATCCACAAAGTCGCATAAGACATACGTAATCAAGAGCTTGCAGATGCGTGCGTGCATGTCCGAGATTGATTTGAAGATGTTGTTGGGGCGATTGGTCAAGTATTCCTAGTTGCATAGCGCATCAGTGGATGAGCAAGATGGAGAAAGTTGATAAATCATACTTTGACGCTATAATGAGATAGTGCAACAATGCCAGTTTTCTCGTTGTAGGTCACAAGGCTTCCGCACGCGGTCACGATATCCATAGGGTCCATAACGCCAAGGTCCGGATTAAGATTTGATTGTCCGACTTCAATCATCATCGCCTCGTTGAGCTGATCAAGTGTCAACGGGGTGAACGTGCCAGCCAGCCAAAGCAAACAACTCCGGGCGATTTGGTCGTCGCTTGGTCCTCTCTGTTTGATAGCCTGAATAATCCTATCATACGTCTCGTAAAGTCCAGCTGGAAGGTTATTGAGGGCTGATTCAATATCGACACGTCTTTTGCAAGCCATTATTTCGTCCAGTTGACACTGAACCCAGCGAAACCTGCGTGCAATCATATGATGAATTTCTAAGGAGCAAGCGGAACTTGCTTTACTTACATGCCCTCGGCCTTTTCCAACAATTTCTCCAAAATTGTCTTCTTCAACGCGTCGGGTAGTTTTGACAAACGCTTCTGAGTACTCAGCTGCTCGGTAATGTGCACGTGTATATCTTCTTTCATTTGTCCTGCGCTGTCCTTCAGCGACATGGTAGGGAGATCACGAAATGCTTCTTGGATTTCTGGCTCGCTTCTACCGGTGACGAAAAGTCGTAGTCGAGCATCTTCAGCAAGGTTTACAAGATGTCCGACCAGGTCGGGGTAATTCTTGCATTCGTCCAAGGCGTCAATCACGAGGACTGGTCGGCGAACCAGCATAGACACTTCAACAAGAAGCTTTCGCAGAAATCCCAGATCTGTAGGATGTGACTTTGAATTGCGATGTTCCTGCAAAAGGTTTCGCAGAGAATCAAGGTCCCCTTTAGTGTTCGATTCTCGCTGTTCGCCAATCTTTGTGATCCAGTCGTCTTTAGATTGCTGAAGCAGCTGAACAATCAAGGAGCGCAATACTGCAGCCGCGTTTGTCGTCCTGTCGTCTCGAAAATTGCAATAAAAGTAAGCGAGCATTTGTGACTCTGCTTTACCGTCACCCTGAATTTCATCTACGATGGCTGAGCTGAAATAGCATGTGTCAACATGGGCACCAAAAGCTCCAGATGAGTCTAAACTTACGCAAGGATAGTCTTTCCGTGGCCAGCTGTTGCTAATGTCAGCGACCTGCAATCAATGGCAAATGATAGAACTAACCCAGCCCATTCAACCATAGGAATGCGCGATCAGAGTTGTTCCAAGCCAGAAATTGATCGTTTTGAAAAATCCAACGACCAGTGCCGGGGTTTCGCTGACCACAGCAGGTGGCGTGCTTGTCATCACAAAACACGGGATTCATCCATTCAAGGAACTTTCGACGTTCCTCGTCTATGCGCGTGTGAACAGGGTAGGAAGTAACTGATAGTCAGCCACACACCTCTCTCGTGCGCTTTTAATTCCTGGATTCCTCGATTAGCTTCCTTAACTTCTCGATCGACTTCCTTGAGCGTGTTCCTTGCGATGGTATTGGTATCAAAACGATCATCATAAACAAGCAAGATCACCATGTGTCGATTGCTAAAATATTTGTGATCTCGCCACAATACTTTTTCAATTTATCGATGATCGCGCTTGCTTTCTCTTCCTTGAATGGCCACGTCAATCTGGGAATCGTCTTCATTTTCCCGTTCTCCTGGGCCTGTTCGTTCGGCAGAATGCTCTTCAGTTCCACCAATAATTTTACAACTGGTCCGTCTGTGGCCAACAATTTTGAAAATGCATGGTTGAGATCGGGTAGAAGAGTGTCATCCTTCTTGATCGCCGTAACCGTGGTGAGGACGCCACCGACTGCGCTGAGCTCATTAAGCAGATTCTGACAGGACGAGTCGGCGTTGCGGACGGAAGCAACATATCTATACAAAAGCGCTGAAGCTTGCGCTACTGTTTGAATGAGCTGAAGAACGGCGACACCGCCGGCGATGACACTGATGGGATCCGACATCTGGAGGGTGGAAAATAAAACCCTAGGCGCTCAGCAGCGCCGCGACTTTGAACCGAAGAAAGGCGCCCATTAATCCATTTGCAACGTATGAGACCATGATGCAGTGACAAATTGATGATCGATAAGAGCTAGTGATGTGAAGTACATGCAGTATATGGACGTTGGAACTAGATCATTTTAGTGAGTATCCAATGAGTGACCTTAACCGCCTGAGAATCCAGAAGCAACTCGGGTTACGTTCTTGAAACTGATGGAATGGAAGAGCCTACTTACCAGATCAACATGATGATGTTAGCCGCGCTCGACACACGCACGCTACATCCATTCTGCCGGTAGCCCAGGTCATGTAGTAGATGATGATTGCATGTAATCCTTATCATTGCTGTAATCTTCTTGATGAAAGATGGTCGGGACTCGACTGCTGCAGTGCGCGGCGTTGTCACTTGTAAATTGAGAAAAACAAAGTGCTAGCCACGAATCACGATTACGTCACGACTTGAGCAATATTCTACCAATCCAGGATGACATGATGTGTATTCACTAAGACAGTGTCGAACCAACCATATGTGTAGGGGAAGAGATATTATCGACATCCAACGACATGTGTCCATTGCTAAGATCTATTTGTGTGATCTCGCCACAGTAGGTTTTCAGCCTATCGATGATCGTGTCTGCTTCCTTTACCTT
This sequence comes from Suillus subluteus, assembly GCA_016647755.1. Classification (NCBI taxonomy): domain Eukaryota; kingdom Fungi; phylum Basidiomycota; class Agaricomycetes; order Boletales; family Suillaceae; genus Suillus; species Suillus subluteus. Next base: position 48,605 of record JABBWI010000133.1, on the reverse strand, counting down.
GAATAGCCACGTCAATCTGGAAATTGTCTTCATTTTCCCGCTTTCTTGGGCCTGTTCGTTTGGCGGAATGCTCTTCAGTTCCACCAGTAAATTTGCAACTGGCCCGTCTGGCCATCAATTTTGAAAGTGCATGGCTGAGATTGGGTGGAAGAGAGCCATCCTCGATCACCATAACCATAACTGTGAGGACTAGACTGGTGACCAGTCTATGTGAGGACGCCACCAACTGCGCTGAGCTCATTAAGCAGACTCTGACAGGATGAGTCGACGTTGCGGCCGGAAGCAACATATCTATACAAAAGATCTGAAGCTTGCGCTACTGATTGAATGACCTGAAGAACAGTGAGACCACTGGTGATGGGATCCATCTCAACAGCGGAAAATGAAACCAAGCACCATGGCGACTTTAAATTAAGAAAAGGCGCCCGGTAGTCCATTTGCAAAGCTGGGGTCTTGCGGGGACCCATCAATGGTCGATAAGGACTGATATGAAGCACATGAGGAACTACAGGTCTTGAGTACAGGGCAATGTGCATCAAATCCGGGCCTTCTCTAATTACGCCCACACACCCTTGCCCATCTTCTTCTAAGATTTGACCTCACCCACCTCCCATTCACCTCATGCCCTGGTATGCACCCCCTTGATCAATGATCCCGGGCCAACTTTCAGCTGGCGCGTCTGAATAATTAAAGAGTGTGCAGTGGGTATATGGGGGTGGGTCGAGAAGAGCGAGAGCAGACTATATTTTGCGAACGACTATTCTGACGAGTTAGAGTAGTACGTCGTCAAAGTACACCATGACTGCTCCCTCGAGCACACTCGCAAATGAGTAAAGCGGACACAACGCTGGTGGTGAGGCCTTGAGGCCCGACATCTGGACAATGAAAAAAAGCAACCCTGGCAGCGCCGCGTTAAATCGACAACAAGCGCCCATTGGCCTATTTGTGACTCTGAGACCCTGCATTGGCATCTATTGAAGATGATCGATAAGACTGATATGAAGCACATGAGCACAGATTAGGAGCCATGGTGAGAATATCTCCCGAGAGCCCAGGTTATTGGCCGCATCTGGATTCTGTTATACTTATTCGATGAAAGAACATCAATGGCAGTACGAGGTCAAAAGCACGCAGCGGAACTACTCATCGATAATTGCCAAGGTTCTGCAGCATCACGAACTGAGGCTAACCTCAAAAATCGAGCTGTGTCACTTCTGCAAACCGATCCAGTCACGACCGCTCTGCAACTTGTTACTTATGTCAACCACAGAGGGCCAGGTGGCAGGCAGTGATCTTGAAGTAGAATGAGAGAACCAAATGACCGACTCGGTCGAGTGCAAAACACTGGAGTTCCCAAGACTCCTAGCTTCGCGTTACTAGCAGCCTGAATGAAGAGGTAGCGAGGTTGTCGACGATTGAAAAAATCGCTCCCTCCAGAACAGCGACGTTCGGCTACGAGCACCACTGAAATAGTCCTTTTACATGGCGATATAGATCGACCTCCCTGGATTCAGATCTCAGAGTCCAAACAAACAAGCAGTTTCATCGCTTATACAAACAAAAGGAACAGCATAACAAAAAACACTTTGAACCTAGGGTTAGGGTTATAATTTAGGAGGATCCTGGCAAAAAGAGTTGATTGACGCGTCCACGCGACTTCGGACGCGTTCTTGTTTTTCTCAATACTCACTCCACTATCCAACTCTCTCAAAAAAATGACTGACGTTGAGGGCTCGCCAGCCCCACGACGCTCTCAGCGCGATAAAAAACAAGTAAAACCCTATGCTTCAGGTCCGTGCTCCTTCATCTTCCTCATTGGCACCGTTGATTTGAGATACACGAGTAGGGAGCCAAAGTCCGAACAAGCGCAAGCGCAATGCGGAGGAGGACGACCAGGTAGATGCACAAGAAATGGGTGATACTGAGGTTGAAGCGGACGATGAGGATGATGCCGACGGAGTTGACGACGACGGTGATGATGAACCGGACACCCGCCCAGCCAAACGAAAGGGAAAGGCCACTGTGGCACGTAAAGCAAAGGCGAAAGCTAAGGGCCCTCCACCTCCAAAGAAACCACGAACGGCAAAAAAAACTCTACCGAGACCTCAGAAAACCCCTAAACCAACCAAACGTAAAGCTAAAGCCAACGGAGACTTTGATGCAGACAAGCTGGCGACCGAGACCAAGATTTCTGCAGATAATTCTCTTTTCAGTGCGTATGAGCTGATTATCTTGTATTTGCCTTGTTCATGTCTTTTTTGTAGACGCTATCATGAACCCGTCCGCGGCGTTGCAGTCCACCGCAGAGGACTTTTTGGACTCATTAGCCCAGAGTCCGGGTGCTGCTCAGGCAGAACTTATCAACTGTATTCTACGCGCATGTGGGTGCAATGACTCAGTGGATGCAGACGAAGTTCTAGACTATGACGGTGTTGTCGACTCGCTTGATAACTTTACTGAGGGACTGAAACAGGTACGAGCAAGACACTTTGGATCATAAGCTATTGCTCACACTACCTAGGAAAATTCGCCAATATACCCCCTGACATCCAAGTTGCCAATTTTCAAGCGTTTCCGAGCGTCTTTGAGTGAGCTGATCTCACGCCTGGTTCTGAGCGCGGCCGACGTTGGAGCACTGTACACGAGTGATATGGTAACGACACTGCAAACTTGGGTTGTTGCGATGAGCAGTTCACAGATTCGAGCGTTCCGGCACACAGCAACAGCAGTTGCACTGGAGGTGGAGACCGCGCTGTGTCAAGTAGCAGCAGCAGTTGAGAAAGAGGCGGAGATTGTCGGGCGACAGCGCGAAGGAGAACGGAAGAGACGGGCAGCAAATAAAGCTCAAAATGTGAGGGAGAAAGACTTAGACGGCAAGGCGGCGGAGGTGAGGAAACGTCGTGCTGCCCTCGCAGAGTATCTGAAGGAGATCGTGGATGGGTAAGTATCTTATTTGCTCTATTCACTATAGATCCTTTAATTGATGCCTTCTTCCCAGTGTCTTCGTGCACAGGTACCGCGATCTTGACCCGCATATCCGCGCTGAGTGTGTGCGTGCAATGGGTCATTGGTTTACACACTACCCTGCCCATTTCCTTGACGCATCCTACCTACGCTACGTTGGATGGGTTCTTTCAGACAGTGCCACGCCCGTCCGCCTCGAAGCTGTACGTGCTTTATCAGCAGTCTACGGACAGGCCGAGTACATCGGTGGCCTCATGAATTTCACCGCCCGCTTTAAGCCTCGCCTTCTTGAGATGGCAGCGCGTGATACAGAGCTCGCTGTGCGCACCGCTGTGCTTGGTGTCCTGGGTGTAGTCGACCAGCATGGCTTGCTGGAAGACGAAGAACGGGAACAGATGTGCCAGCTCGTGTTTGATGGCGAGGTGCGTGTGAGGAAGGCGGTGGCAGGATTCGTTGGGGGTCTCTGGAATGAACTTGTTGAGGAACGGCTGGCGGGGCGCAAGGTGGGCGAAAAAGGAAAGGAACGAGCGGGCGCCAAGGCGCTGGCGATGTTACTTGTGCGTTGGGATCGCGAGCGTGTGGAGGAAGAGGACGGCAGCCAGGACGGTTCGCAGAGAGGAGTGGCCATGAGCGCAGACATTAAGGGGCGTACGGCGCTTGCTGTGGAGGCTCTGTGGGATGACGTAGATTCTGCGAGTGGATGGGAGGGGCTTCTTGAGATGCTACTGCTCGATCACTCTGCCGGAGGAGGCGAGGAGGATTTGGATGCCGCGGATGACTCCATCGCTGCTTCTGCGAAAAACACCGTAGACGAGGCGTGGCGTCTGACAGAGACAGAGGAAAGCGTGCTGCTTGAGGTGCTCATCGCGTCGCTCCGAAGAGCAAGAGCTCTTGCTGGCACTACGAAAAAGGTGAGTGCCTATTGTTATCGAGTATGATTTGAAAGCTAAGATTCATTGGTGGTAGGGCGAGGACGAGACGCTGATCTCAGATCTCACTCGTGCACTGATTAAGGGTCTACCGAGGTTGTTCATCAAGTACCAGACGGACGCCAACCGGATTGCGAATGTGTTGCTAATCCCACCCCTGATGAATATAGAACTGTATCTGGAGATGCGGATGATGACTGTGAGTTGTGTTAGATGACGTGGATCCATTTCTATTCGAAGATTATCTAGTCCCTCAAGCATTTCCCCTTCTCGTTCTTTGATGCCCTTCTTACTTCCCTGCCTGTTCGACGATACTTACGTGTGATCAACAGGCCTACGCCAGTCTCTGGGACGACATCACCAAGCAATTCCTCTCCCACTCCGCCCAAACTGTGCTCGCTTCTGCTGTCGCCTGCATCACGCATCTTCTCTCCTGTCCCTCACTCAGTAACACCAACAGCACAAAGATTCTGGAACTCGAGGACGAGCTTGCAGCGCAGCTTCGTGACGCTGTTGGCGGACGCGAGGAGATCGAGGTGGCTGGATTTAACGAGGACGAGGTACTTGCGCTAAGTGCTGTGTGTGCGCGAGTGTGTGCACTAATAGGGACAAGAGATATGTGTGGATGGATGGAAGAGAGCGAGGGCGGGAAGCAGAGTTGTGTGTGGGATATTATAGCTGCACTCGTAGAGCGGGGACGGTTGGGGTACAGGGAAGAAGAGAGGGTGAGTTTTACCCTGTGCACTTTATCGGAGTGTAGCTGATTGGAATGGTGCAGATGATCGAGCAGGGACTGCAGGTCCTCGGACTACATATTATGTGGAAGACACGGAGCTTGCCCGACGCTAAGGAGGCGACACCCGAAGATGAGAAATATATGGAAAATTTGCGTGAGCAACGGGACTCCCTGCTCGAGAAGTTGGTAGAATACGCAGTTGGTACGCAGTCGAATACTGCCGAAGCTGTCAAACGCACAGTATGTCTCTTCTATCTAGTATCTGGAAGATACTGACACCTTCCTAGGCCTTCCAGAATCTTATGACATTGCACATCCTCTTCTGTGCGGAACAGACGACGACGCCGGATGGACGTGTGCTACCGACTGCTGCATTGCCCCTTGATCTTGATGACGAAGTACAGTATCGCTGTGCAGGGTTCATCCAAGCTGCGATCGAGCAGTACGCTGAGCTGCTGGAAGAGGGACAGGCACCCGGGGAGGAAGAGGCAAGTGAGAGTGGAGAGAGCTCAGGCGAGGAGAATGTGCCTGTGAAGGGCATGAAGGGCAAAACCAAAGCTAAGTCGCCTGTCATCAAAGGTTAGTTTTTGTGCCAGGCACTTTCATCCATCGCTGACGATTTTCGGTTACGACATGCAGAGCAACCACTGACGCGCACTCGTCTTGAGCAAGAGTACGTGTTCATGGGAACGATTTCTACGTTCCTGAGGGCCATTCGCGCAGGCGCTGTGCATGTGAGACATAGCGCTGTGCTGCTTGCCCATTATGGACGGCTTGGACCTGCGTTTGATCTTTGCACGAAGGTAATCATCGATTCTCTGCGCGAAGAGGGGATGTACCGGGAGAATGGCGATGCTGTGGTTGATGTTGTCACTCAGGCACTGAAGGAAGTAAGTTTTACGCGTGTTGTTTGCAGATGGTCGCTAATCAGCTTAATTCAGTCCTTCACACTTATCCTTGACTCTGTTGTTCGCGGGGAAGACCATGTGGTTGCTCTCGCCAAGCAGCTTGGGCAGAGCTTTGTGATCCGGGGTGCACAGCTCTCGATTGTCAAGAAGCTTGACAGCCAATACATTGTGCAAACACATACGAACCTCCTCACATGGATTGTGAAGCGCGTTGGCACATACGAGGCTGCTAAGAATAAAAAGGCGCGCAAGACGGCTATCTTGTTCTTCAGAGTCTTGCAGCCTCTTCTGACAGCTGTCGATAGCCGAGACGCCTTAAAGATGTAGGTTACAATTGCTTCGAATGGAAGTGGGATTGACTGACAGAATGGTTTAGCAAAGCCCATATGGATCAGGTTCTTGCTCAGGCTAAGATCGATGTTCCGCCATCATCCAAAATTTGGGAACCCCAGCGAGCGTACGAGAAGAAGTTGTCTTCAATTATGGCAAAGGATAAAGGCACGTACTACATACTTTAAACAGGCTTCCTGACTTATCTTCTCCACTAGGTGGTGCAAAGGGTAGAAAGGCTAAAGGCGCAAAGAGTGCAGCAATGGTTACCAGTGATGAATCAGAAAGCGAACCAGAACCTCAACCAGCTGAGGAAGAGCCTCCTGCCCCGACATCACGGCCGAAACCGCGTCCTCTACGCCGCCAGCGGTCTCCTACCTCGTCTTTGTCGGAGCTTGAAACAAGTGACCCAGAGGCTGGGGTCCAGGAACACATTGAAGAAGCTAATGAGAACCCCGAAGCTGAGCCGGAGGTCCAGGCCGAGCACGAACAAGAGCAGACCACACCGAGGAACCGTCCTCGTCCTCAAGCAACATATGGCAGGTCACCGACAAAGACACCATCTGTCCCTTCTGTATCTAATGGCATCACCCCTCCATCTACGCGAAAACGACAGAGGACAGACGAGGATGATGAGGATGCTGGGGAGAAGAGCGGAGTTGAAGCTATTGAAGCTAACGGTGACGCCGCTACCCCTGGAGATGAAGCCCCTCGAGAAGAGAGCCCATTGACTGAAATCATTTTCAGGAGGAAACGTGCTCGTCATTAGTATGAGTCAGGATTTTTCGAGTTTTTATACTTATTTGTGACTTGTCGGGCGTGGCTTTATCTTGCTGTTTACTGCTATGTTGTAGGTACATATCACCGGGATTGGAGACCAAAGTGTGGCCGATTACCATGAGCAACTGGTCACGGCGATTATTGAATCTCAAGCTGATTTTTTCAAACATTATCGTACTAGTGCCGTGAACGATCCTGAATTCGACATGCGTACGCCTTCAAGGCTTCAAGGCTTCGATTCAAACTATAACTTTGACGCCAGCACAGTAGTTATATACGTAATTCAAGTTCCACCGTTTCTTCCGCCCTGCGTCTACCTCTATCTATGTCCATTGTCCACAGCCCCAAACACGCAAAGCGCGGGGTCATTACGACCCTGCCCCACACCTGTCGACACTTACCTCCCAGCAAGCGAGTGAGCCACAAGAGCTAGACTCTGGGTTGAGTGCAACGCCTATTGACTTACATGTATACGACCAGGCTGCATACAGCGAGCGAACAAGCCGCCGCGGCCGTTGAGGGAGGTCTTGCTAAGAATGTGTAAGTATCAACCATTCGATACGGGATACTCGAAATTTGGCAAAATTGGGTCAAAGGTTGTCACTTAGGTTGATGAAAGATCCTCAGCGCCCAAGAACGTGACAACGAAGATGATTCAAAATTTTGGGCGCCGCATGATAAAGTTTCGACCGAGTACGATGACGACTTCCTCTGAGGGGGCGGCCACCTCGCGGGCAAATGACGATACAGGTATTATCTTGAATTTTGTGCGTTCCTGTTTAGATCTATCACTACAAATCTGACGGGCGAATCAGGCTGGTCTGTGAACTCTACCTTCATCAATGATCATCGGAATGCAGCCTATCCCGGGAGACACTACAAACACCCTCTGGCTGTATCTGATTCAGACCACTACTGAGGCATCCGCTGAGGGCCCGAACGCTGTGAATGATATCAGCAATCTTCTCTTGTCCACGGAATATTCTTATGCAACTTGTGGCTGTAAACACTCGCCTATGCTAACCTCGTGTTCAGCGTCTTGACCGCGTTCGGGGCTGTTTTGGCAAAGCAGTGGCTCAACGCTTATAAGGCGGCTCGCGGACGAGGGTCATTAGAGGAACGCAGCATTCAGAGGCAGAGGAAACTGAATGGGCTGGAGCATTTTCACCTCCAGACCGTCCTGCAGGTGCTCCTCGTGCTCCTCCAGATCTCACTATTCTTTTTTGGCTTGTTCCTTAGCGCCAATATACGGACCCAACAAATGTCGATATCCAGAGTCGCCATCCCCGTGCCAATGTTGCGTCCGGACAGTCCTTTCCAGACACCAGGAGCAGAACTAATGGGAGCTATCTTCAAAAAAGTCCTCCTGGACAAATCAACATAGACTCCCGATGGCGCATCCATTAAATTGTCTGCCATACGCTGGATACTAGAGATATCCACAAACCCGGAAGTTGTCAAGGCCGTATCGCGGGATCTTGATCCTTCCGCAATCTACGTGCGCTTTTATGATAACTTCTAGGCGTGTCGTGACAAGGCAGAGGTATTTGTGAAGTGTAGTAAGGCCATAGCTGGTACAACTGACCGCAGTGGCTCTAACTTACAATCCACGATAGTCTTGGATATCTGGATTTTGAATTCAAGTTCCCTCACTCAAAGTCGGACATACAGCGCGCATTTTACAACTGCCATGGTGTTGGATTGGACATAGCGCATATCGTAGCATAAAAATGATGCAGGAATTACAATTTTCGCCGAGTGAATGCTCAACCGAAGCCAAAATCCAACGACGAGTGGGAGGGATTGAAATGCAGAAAAGCGCTGCACTTGCAACTCAAGGGAAAGGGAGACGAGATATAAAAAGATGCGAGTATTGCGAAATGATGATTGGATGGGCCCTCCTGCCCTCCACTTCTATCATCACAGTAGTCCGGCGGCCCTCTAGCCGAGGGAGAGAATGCCTCTCGAGTGCATTTATTTCTCGGGGTTGGGGTTCCTGGAAGTAAGATCGTTTCATTAGTATTTTGAGATAACGATGAAGAATATGGGGGAGTAATGCGTGTGAAGGATCGGCTCATCGATATCATCTAAGACGCAGTACTCACATTCTCCGCTTGCCTCCAGGGAGCGTTGTTACGTTCACGAATCTGTCGAGTCAGTTAGCTTGGATTACAGAGGGGTTAGGATGATACATACCTGCGGTTGTATAAGATGCGCTTCTTAGCACGGCCCTTTGGCGTTTTCTTCTTCTCCTGCTTGTCAACCTTTGGTGTTTGCGACTTGACCTTACCGGCACGCGCGAGAGATCCGTGAACTGTTCATGATGCGATGGTCAACATGCGTGGATTACGATTGCGAGCAGCCTTACCTTTACCCATAGTGCTTGACGATGACGGACCTCGACACTACATGCACGTGAGTAACCAATTTAGTGCTGTATAGTTTAGAGACATAAGGTTTCGGCAAATGCCGAGGATAGAACGTCTCCTGATAAGACTCAGAAGTGCGACTGGATTAATTGTAGACTTATTCTAACTACAACGCACGACATGTACCACGCATGTGGATCTTTTGTAAAAATTTCACGTATACTCGTAAGTAGAAATAATATCATGACCGACGAGCAACGTATCAAAGTAGATAAATATCTTATTGGGGTATGTATTAGTTCGTCATCATGCCAAGCTGCGCCAACATAACTTGTCGCTATCAAGACGGAAGGTAAGGGATGATTCAGAAAGTGTTGGACAAACGCACGTCGTCATAGAGGACACTATGAATGGCTCTATTTTCTCGAGCACGAGGTCGTATGTCAATCACGTCGGACATTGGTCTTGGGCTAAGCGACATATGTCTCGAACCTCGCAACCCAGACACAGAGTGTGACCTGGAAGATGACTGGCTAGGAGTCTCTTGAAGAGTCAGACCCAGCATGTCGTATAGCTCTCTCTGAGCTTGCGCCAAGGCTCGAGCACTAGAAAATGATGTGTTGGACCCTATATCGACAAATGCCGTGAGATACAGAACTGTGAATGCAAATGGAACTTGCCTAGAGAACTACGACCAGACAAATTCGACGTAACAATGCCAAGCGGTGTGTGCAAAGGCAGCGGTGGAACCGGAGGAATATCATCTGAGGTGGCGGACATCGACATCATCAGGCTTGTGCGCGTACCCAAGCTACTGACAGAAGAACGCTGACTTCGGCTTTTACTGACAGAGCGCAAGCCCGCTTTAGACTGACGTATACTCGACTTCCGAACGGCCGAAACGCGTGCAGATCGTCTACTTGACAGCCTGAGCGCTGCCGTACCTTCAACTCGCTCTCCGCGGCTCTCTCGAACCTGATCCGAAAGATTATCAAAATCCTGGGCGACATCCTCTGCTTGTTTCCATGCTTCATCTCTTTCAGCCTCCATTGAGTCGATTTGTTCGCGAAGTTTCTGAGATTCGGCGACCTGTTTAAGGAAAGTCGAGTTGACCTTCCTCAAAGCCATGGCAAGGGCACTGGCAGAGTGTACATCGCGCAAACTCTTCAGTTGACCTAGCTGCTCGACAGTAGTATGGAGTTCGTCAGTGAGCTGGTCAAGAGCAATGGACACTTCAGAAAGCTCTTCCACAGTGCGTGCAGCAGTCATGGAATCGCACAGGTCTGGACCGTCCAGATGTCCAGCGAGGGTGCCCATAAGCTGCCACCGCTTGCGCACGAGCATCTTGTACCTCATTTTAACGTCGGTGCGGTGCATCTCGAGGCGATGTACTTCCTCGGGAATGTCCACATCCAACATCTCCGTCCTGAGAAGACGTATAGACGAGGCTTCCGCGGACTGCTTGATGGCTCTTGAGACGATTGTTTGAAGCTCATGCTGCGTGAGCGTCCAATGAGCCGCCTCCATGGTCATCCCTCGCCACCTTGGGGGTGGTGTCTGGAATTTCGGTGCCGGTGTTGAAGCAGCAGAAGTCAGTTTGCGCCATGCATAGCCTGATCCGGAACCATGAGCATAGCCACTGCCCATAGATGACACGGATCCGTTACGCTCCCTGATACCAGGTACAAATGACCCAAGCGGCTGACCAGGACCGCTAGGTTTACGTGGACCGATTGGCAGCGGCGGTCGAGCCCTAGTTCGACTCCTGATATTGGAAGGCGGGCTGGGGGTAGCAGAAATGGACGGTGGACGAATGATGAAATTCATTTCCGAGCCAGTTTCATGCGACGATGCACCGCCACTAGTGCTTGTTGCAAAAGGCATATCATTCTCATTTGAAATCACACTGTGATATGGGGGAGGAGCTACGAACGATGGCGTGAACGATGGCGATGAATTGGCAAATGATGGTGCGAGGGGACTCCTTGGAGGAGTAGAGGGAGGGGCCGGCGAAACTGAGGGTAAAAACGAGGTACCGGCGACATGAGATTCAGATTCAGGGCGTTGTGATAAAGAATCGGGAGCTGAGGATATGCCTATTGGAAATGCCGCTTGCGGTTGGGGGCTGAGTAACTGAGGTTGATTGGGTGATAGTGCGCCAGGACTGGATAAATTAGTGCTAGAAGGTTGGAAATTAGGATTGAATGACGGCATAGCGCCCGGTGAACTGAATGGTGAGGTCAATGAGGATATGCTCCCAGAGCGGGTATATGGGAGGGAGGGTGATGTATTTTGGGATCCTGGGAGGGGCACAGATGTTGGGGACAACGGAGGCTTCTCAACCAGATAGAATGATTTTGATGTAGATGGGAATGAATTTTGGGAAATAATTGAAGGGATTGATGATGCGAAATTGGGTGCAAGCGCTTGCAAAACTTCATCCCCTTGCAACTTATCGCTGCTTGCGGATACACGACAGAATGGGGAACATACAACAGGAACAACAGGGGATGATGGTAGCTGTATTGCAGCTTCAATATTCTGGTCAGTTGTGTGGGTCTTCTGTCCTGTGAAGGAGGACGCTGGAACGAGTGCAACATCCGAAGTGATCTCAGGAGGGTCAGGTTCCGGAGAAGGTGTCGACTTCACGGAAGACACCGGGGCGGGAGAACTATTATCTCCCACGAAGCCCTCTTCTCGTGGTGGAACGCTCAGTGTCATGGTCCGAGACAATGCGCCCATCCCAGCGAATTCTTGTGGCACCGGAAGGGTCGCCGATCTAGGCGCCTGAGGGCGTCCGGGAAGCCGGAGTGATGTTATGGGTACGGGAAAGTTGGGGGAGAATAATGGAGTGAAGATATTTGGAGTCTCCGGGAAGGTCTGTTCTCCAGTGGAAGAGCTCGAGGGGGGGTAAGTCGGTGAACTCTGCGACTTGGGGCTCACATTGATAGCGTAATCCAGGAGGTCATACTCCTGGCTGACAGTGACGCGGTCAGGAATTCCAAGGGCACGTTCCGCATGTTGACGTTGTGCAAAGATTCCCGTTGCGGAAAGCGGGCTGGTGTTAAGAATGTCCGACTCTGCAAAGGCCGTCAATGGCATCTCGATGTGGCCAGCAGGAACGGCAGAAGTAGGTACCAGAGGAAACTGGGATAGCGCGGAGGGATATTGCACGGTAGAAGAGGCAATCAGTGCAGGAGTAATTGGTGTTTGTGGGACAAGGATTGAACGAGGGCGCTCGCCGATGGGAAGTCTGATATGCTTTTTATTGCGTTGAAAAATGCTATTCGACGATACATCCGATGACTTGAAACCTGAAGAATGTTGAATGATAACTGGAAAAAAAACACGTAGACACTTACTTCTCCCACCCCTCAACGATGGCGTTGCTCCCAGCGCTTTTGCCCTGCGCTTCTTCAGGCTGACATCGCTGGATTTCGTCTGCAGGTATGCGCTATCATCAGAACTAATGGATGCAGCAGACTGTAAAGGCTCAGGAGCAACAAAGGAATACCCATCCAAACCATCCGTTGGACTAGGAGAGATAAATTCAGATGCTTGGGCCGAAGTGCTTGACACGCCTGTTTCCGTTTGATGAAATGATCGGTACGATGAAGTCGTTGCGGGTGTGTGAGAGGCAGTGTTTGGAGCGTCCGAATCAGTCTCATCCATCCTTGCGAGCATACTGCTAGCAGCTATAGAGCTACCACTCTTCATTGGCTGGGCATCGCGAATTGACTGCGGCGACATTGGCGTCGTCGGTGCGGGAGAAGGAACCTCTGATATTCGAGAAATGCGCCTTGATAGCCCTGAATGCATGATCATATCAGGAGACGCATAGTAAGCTCCAGAAGCTGGGGACACCGTGGTGGATGCACTGGCATCTGGAAACTTTTGTTCTTTATCTTGGACGGCAGATGTTCTCGCTTGATCCAGCAGGAGTACTCCTGAGGCTGAAGGCAGGGATGGCACAGGGGGCACAATTGAGTCACCACCGGAGTCGCGTGCACGTGCGATCTCCATAAGCAGATGGTCGCTATTAGGAAGAGTAGCAGAGTCTTGACGTGCCATACCGCTGCGGTATCGCGATCCCCGATCGCTCGACGACAAAATGAACGAGTTCCTAATAAGGGCACGAGCAAGAGTTGAGCCGGATATAGCGGACATATTTTCCGAATCCATGGGGGACGGAGGAGAGGCGGTCGGAAATGGCTGCTGATTCGTGCCCGAAGATTCAGCATTCACTGTTGGCCGCCTAGTCGGAGCCTTGGTGGGAGAAACTTCGACTTCTGGTATGAAGATGGGAGCAGGGATTGACTTCTTCGAAGCGGAAGGTGTCTAAGAGTGTTATCAGCTCATATATTTCTCTCTAGAAGTCGGTTGAGATGAAACGGAATGTAATTTCCTGCCGCAACGACCGACATGCAACAAACTGGTTACGAAAAGACGTACCATGTGATCAGACAGCTGCCGGGAATGGGATAGATTGGCAGTAATGGCCTCCTAGATGTCACAGTGAGATTTTGGAATGGGGGACGTGTCTATGACGCACTTGAAATATAGGACCCGGATTTAGATCCTCCTTCGGGGTGTTCAGGACGGTAGCTTCAGTTATCGCTGATTCTTGAAGTGGACTCATATGAAGGTTCCATGTAGACTCATGGGAACCGCGTCTTCCGCTCAATAGCTCCTGCGGGAACCAGTTGTCCAGGGGCTCTGGGTTGTAGTCCAATTGGACCAAAGAAGATCCGACATTTAATGGAGTGCGAGAAGTAGATGTAGAAGCTCTATTGACAGATGAATCTCTGTCTGAGGGGAGTTCTTCGGACATCCGAGAATTGCTTGACTTCTCATGAATATCGAAGATCTCTTCTGGACAAGCGGGTAGAGGTGAGGTGGGTGACTGGTGCGGTCGAGGGGGTATGCCAGAAGATTTTGTCACCTTCGTCTTTCGATTAACATTCTTTCGCATGAAATTTGTGAGGATCATCCTCCCCTCTTGCTCTATATGGTCTCCAGGTTAAGCTGCCAAGGGATGCCGCCCGCAAGCCTTGAGTGGTGTATAATATAGACCTAAACAAGATCAGAATAAACCGTACAGCAATAGAGTATCCACAGGCACGCAGAAGCGCGCTGGTCTAGGTGGTGGGACAAGAAGGATGTAGGATGAGGAATAGAGGGAAAAGTTGGTACATTTGGGTACATTCCGGCATTCATAGCAACGTCTGGCAGTTGCATCAAAGCATCAAGGTATAAATGTTTGTTCCTATTTGGGGATCAATTATGTCGCAGGGCCTCCAAGTTCATCATCTACTAACACAGCTTCTTAGACCTGTTCCCAATCCTATCTGCAGCGCAATTTGTATGACACTACTTACAACGCTACAAGATCATGTTCTGAATGACGGTTTGTCCGGTTCCATCTATGATCATGGGAATTAACTGTCGTGCGCGCCGGCGGTCAGATGGGCTTATATAGTACCCAGGCACATTGACAGGACTCGGACGCATGAGGAGCTCTAGTCCCACTCCTTGGCAATTCTCCACACGCTCTGCACGCTCTTCCATTCAAGGCACAATCCTATTTCCCGGTTGGTCTCCTAAATAACTTGAGTTGATTCTGCGCCAACCGAGCCAGCGTCTCACTGCCTTATCAAACTGTGGCAGTTCCAACAAACACATGCGACCCGCTACCACAGCCTTTGAACCTCAGTACTAGTCACACATGTTCTCAAATCTACGGTCGCATCATTACGACTCCGTTTTATTTTTGAAATCGTTTTTGATTCGATGCCGAATTTTAGAATACCCCGCACTGCATGTGACTCAACTGTATCCTGGAACCATGTAACAGTAGAGGGTTCCGGTTTGATCCTTCGTTCAAATACCAGTAGTCGCCGGCGTTGCAATGCTATCAACACATAGCTAGCTCGGCTGCGACACTCCATCAACTCACTTCGGATGCGACAACTATGCGATAGAAACATCATGCCAAGTATCGAAATAACAATGAGTACACCTTATCGGCGGACGGTACACACGTGTTCAATTATAGCAGCCACTTACGACTGCAATCTTATCCGATAGGAATAGATACACATACCTTTCGGAAGGATGACGACGTTCACAGCGGCTTCTGATCATTCAAAATAATTCCTTGGCTTCCTATTTTATGCCCTCTAAATAAATACGTTGTGGTATGACCGAAGAGATGGTATGAGCTTATGCTGATCAGAGGTATGTAAACGAAAGAATTGTGACGATAACGACTGTGGTGAATATCAAATGATATACCAAGGATGCAAATGCGAATGCGAATACGGATAACTGAACGACGATGCGAGGTATCCAAGTTCCTGTGGACGTCCTGCCAGATGTTGAAATGTAGACTTATAATTCTAAATTGCGGTGATGCGAATAAGTCCATGAAGTGAGGGGAATTAGCTAAGCGGTTGAGAAGGAGCGGGAAGGTGTCGAAGGCCGCAATATTGTTTGACAGCGCAAAAAATTGATGCCGATCATACAATGGCAAGCGGGCATCCTGCTGCATATGATCCGTCAGGAATTCCATAATAAAATACGTTATGATATCGTACATACCATAAAGTTTAGCTGGATCACGTGTTTCGAAACGGACGCAGCTTTTCCAGTACGTTTTCCATGCTGGGCTGAGAGTCGAACGTGTGATCGGTCGGCAAAGGAGGATATGCCATAAATGCTCCAGATGTCGCTGACGACAGCGATGACGATGAGATCCGACGTAGGGCCCGAGAAGCGCGCCGTTCTTCCTTCGCCTTTCGACGTCCCGCTCGGCTGATCTCTCCCTGCTGTTCCGGGATGGCTGACAAAGACGAGGTTGTCGACGGAGTCAGCATCGGAAGAGACAGAGAGGAACGCGAAGACGAGGCAGAGGTAGCAATACCGAATTCTGGCAAAGGTGGCTCCAGGGACGCCCCAGACGAATTGGGTTGATCAAGATAATCAAGGCCAAGTCCTCTTCGCGTGCTCTGGGACGGAGCGTCGGATCGATCTCCATCGTCCAGCGTGATCAAAGAAGCTCGTGCCAGGTTTGCTGCCGCATCAATATCGGCTGCACCACCATTGTGTATAACGAGCCAACGCAAACCTTCTATCTCTCTGACCTTTTTTCGAATCTCTCGCTCCAGCATCTGAATGGTCTTTGTCATAGATCCCTTCTCATCCTCGAATTTCTTGGTGATAGTGACGGCATATTCTTGAAGTTGAGCATACTTTCTATTCTGCAAGGCAAGCGCATTCCTGAGGTCATCATCGGATGCAGGCTGCTGGGTATCTGCAGAGGTGTGTTTGTCTTGTGCGTTTGTTCTGGGAGCCATCCACGCCGCAAGCTTAGCTGAACTCAGCGAAGTCGCTGATGATAAAGTGTTAGCTCGCGGTCGTGACGCTACACCCGGGGAGTGAACAGTCGAGCCGGAGGGAACACTGTCGGCAGATGGACTGAATGGCAACGAGCTTATCGGTAGCCTGGGTGCCAATCGAGCCGAGGGCGGTGGGGAAGGTAGGGGGGCAGAAGGAGGAGGGCCGCTAGACAATTTCTGAGAGGAAGAGGGCGCACGCTGTAAAGGGGCAGGACGCTTCATAGCCGATGCCTTCGGCAACGCGCTGTGATGTCTACCTCTCCTGCTACGCACGCTGCTGTCTGTAGCGCGAGACGCATCTGTATCGCTTCCCGAAAGACTGAATGCACGAGCACGGTCGCTGTCATCTTCCGAAGTAACACCAGCGGTAGCAACGCGGTCGCTCCGACGTTCACGAGAGACCGAGAAACGTTGAGGACTCGCGGCTGGCAGCTTGAGGCTGCTGTTGGAATGCTTGCTTGAGGGTGTAGTTGGTTCCCTTTTAGACGATCCGTGCGAATGTTGGGGAGATGATTTCTCGCTCGCCATCGAAATCAGACCAAAATTCGAAGGAGGAATGGGAAATTGAAGGCAAGGGGTTGACGGGGGAGTGGGACTAACAGGTGTCAGAGGTGTGGCAGGACTGGGTTCAGCACACTGTTTTGAACCGTTCGCAGCGTTAACGATAACAGGTGACAGGGTGGAAGCTTTTTGAGCAGACTTGGTCGGTTTTGAATGATGCTCTGGAAGCGTAAACAGATCAGAAAAATCGTCCAGCCTTTCGTAGTGAGGAGTGTTCTCTGCAGATGGTTGAACAGGCGGTTTTGGTGTAGCGGATCGGCTGTTTATACTGGAACTGCAGGATTCCAGGGAAGTACCACGGCAATCGGCTACAGGGAGAGAGAGAGTGGCGGATGAATGAGTGGGAGGGGTGTTTGTTGACTTGTGTGATGAAGAGTATCGTGCTTTCAGAGTCCTGGTAGGAGATCGCAAAGGAGAGAAGTGGGCTGCGAATTTTGAGCCCAGTGACGGCGGTGACACATTTAATGGAGGAAGGGTAGAAGGGAGCCGTTGGTCAGACGGAGATCCATCTGCGGTTGAAGCAACAGTTAAGAGCCTACAGCGATATGCGATCAGTTTCTCATGAAAAGCAATAATGGTTTTAGCAAAAAATGAATGTACAGCCCAGGACTGTGACTATATATATGCCTTGCTTCCATGTTTAGTCGAGGAGCAGATATAAGCATATATGCCGATATAATAGTAGGTCGCTGACCCATCCCCATTTATCTCATCAAGGAGAGATCATCCTTGACGCGTTCGATTATCAACCCAAACCATACGAAAAACTCACTCTTTGCCGACAGATACTGAAGGAGCGTTGGTGGACTTTCTAGGCAGAGCTGAAGATGAAGCGAACGGTCGCTCGGTCTTCTTCCTTCCAAGGAAGGGTAGCATAGAGCGCCTGGACTTGTGCTTTTCTTCGGATGGGGCGTTGGGAAGAGCGCTAGTTTTGGGAAGTTGGCGCGAACTATGGGAGCTGCGGAAGATCTCTGAGAGATCTGCCGTCTTGGTTCGTGAGCGCTGTGGAGTTGGAATGCCGGTCATGGCGAGGCCAAACGAGAGCGAGCAGCTGTGAAAAAAGACAACCCAGCAGTGAATGAGAGCTTTATGTCAGGCGCGTATTCTCAGAACTGGAATACTACTAGTACAATCGCTAAGGTTTTTAACCGAAATGCATTCGCGGGAACCGGCAGGAAGGCGCTGATAAATTGAATGACGAATCTGAAGTAGGAATGATGATCAGTGGAGAGACAAGTCTTCAAAAGCCAGCGGCAGTCTAATTGTCATGGAAGAGAAAGCAAAAAGAAACCCGATGGGCGCACATGTACAACGTTGGCTCTATGATATATAAAACTTCAAGCAACACGGCGGCACGGCCCTGCAGTCAATATCCCGTCCATCCAATATACGATGACATTCCTTCTCGAAGTTCAATATCGTCATTCCCGATCAGTACGTTACGAGTCGCTTAAAACCAAGGGCCGATTGAACCGCTCAAGAACAGTAAAATGAAACATACATGTGGCAAGAACAAAAAGACGAGAACCAAAGGGCGCTAACGTGTCTACTTTTGGAGTTCAAGAAGGAACGGACGTGCTGCGGAATGGAGAACAGATTTCGGCGAAAAATGGAGTCCATAACCCCAGACTTCTGATTAATCTATTCCACCACTGAAGAGCGTTCCAACCGGCCTCATACTCTTCGTGGGCCAAGTCAGGGAGCAATTGATAGGCATCTGAGGATTGCGATCAAGAGTCATTAAGCAGCATGGTCAGGGACGAATCGGGCTTAATCAACCATGATGGCAGGTATTCTGAAATTCTGGCGCGCGACGTGCCAATAGAAGTACTGGAGAACCATAGGTACTCCTGATCAGACTTCTTTGAACCCATGTCACAACGTACATGACTTGCTTCTACCAGTGGTTTGACCGACTATGATTGATGGGGTTTGAAGTTGAACGTATAAACAATCACAAAGCATACCGCTGCAATCGAATCGCCCACAGATGGATCAAGTTCGCAGAGAACAACCACAATTTTTGATAGTCCGTGAAATATCAATGTGGTCAACGATGTCTGCTTTAGCACAAAGAGGCTGCCAAAAACTAGTATCAGTACGAAGTGAGATACGCAACATGCCAGTTTCTTGAAACCATCAGCCAAAGGACACCCTGAGGCCTGCATAGTCTGAGATCCCGAGATGGGCGCGGCCACGAATGAGTCGGATCATTGAAGAAGTTATCCAATTCATCGCCTGACTTAATCATTGCACCGCCCATCAACATGCCGAAAGGATATGGACGAAACCCGCATATCCCGAGACCTAAGCGCTTTTACTACCAGCCTCCATCGAAGAAGACACAGGTATAACCGGCATATGTTGGACTGTTTCTAGATATCTTTTTTCGTCAGCGTCGCGGACCATTCAAGATGAGTACTAATGGCGTGTCACTGGTGAGTTGCTGGTGAGGCTATCGATGTTCTACAGGATGAATGCCATGAATGCGCGACGAATGACAGTAACAGTTGAGAAACGCTGGCTCGAAAAACGCAACGGTCAGACTAAGCTTAAGAGTGATTGGCGCAAACTTACGTGTTACAGCCCATGAAACATTGGCAGTTTAGCACTAGCATGTTGGCCTCTTTGGGCCGTATAGAGATTGTGCGAAAACCATTTACAACACCTGGCTATCAGAGTTTGAATAGAAATTTGGTACATAAATAAATTTTAATCTGATTAGGGACGCTCGCACCTGGGAGCTCACGGTTAACTCAAGCTTATCCATGCTTATCCTTACACCACCACAACTATCCGATTTGTACGTGGCAAATAAAATATGTTACACGTGCTGCTGTGTGCAGTAACCGGTTTAAATATAAGTCACTGATCATAAGGTGTATGTAAAGAACAAAAACAGGAATCACGAGGCACGATTACGAATCGCTTGCAGTAAGAACACTGCCAGTAATGAAGGTGCAGTGTAATGCAGAACTCAGGACGGAGATCTCGTCAACGAAACTACTTAGAATCAACCCCAGGCCTAGGATTTGTCCAATCCACATCTAGAAAGCATTTCGACTGACGACCACCGGGCCAAGTAGTAAGAGGGGTCAAGATCACCGCTGCTTTGGTCTGTCCCTGCAAGTTTGGTCGCATGTGGCCATTCGACACGCCGAAGAGCTGCAATAGGTGATATTCAGTACGAAGTTCAGAGACAAATCAAATGTCACTAACCACGATTGTGTGCGTCATGAAATTCTGACATGTCATTGTTCTCAAACCATGGGTGCATCGTGAGATCTTCAAACCCATATCGCATCAAGACCAAAGGTCTGAGCAACTATCACAGCAAATGAGTAATCACAAGGTTTACCCCTGCAACCAAACTAGCGACAGATGAATTAAGTTGCTCAAATGCGGGGAACAACTTGACCGTGTTAGACAGTTTGCAGTGCCAAGTAACATAATCGATTGTGGCCTTCTCCGTGGCAAAGAGTGGCTGAGAAAGACGACATCAATAAGGTTGCGTCAAAATGACACACGAAACTTGCCTGATGGCTAGGAGAGACGAGCTCGTAAAGAACACATCCAAAAGACCGTCAGTCCGAGTCTACGGTGATTCCATATTTCGTAGGACGCGGGTTTCTCCTGTTGTGCAGCATTTCGGGCGCCATACACTGGGTGGTTCCCGTCACGTCTGACGAATAACGCCACCGTCGATCCAAGGGTTCATTGTGCATATAACAGAGGCCGAAATCAGCAATCCGCACGTTCTCTTGTATATCGATTAAGATATTTTCAGCTTTGATGTCTCGATGGATGATGCCCATGCAGTGGAGAGCATTGATACCAAGAGCCTTCCAAGTCAGAGTTGTGAGTCGTTGAATGCTAGCAAAGATAATTACTCACCATCTGCGCACTCCACCTTCGAGCATTCGCGCCGCAGTACGCTGATTCACGAGTCATAATAAAGTAAATCATTTGCCATCAATTCCTAGAAATTTGTAGCAACAGGTGAAACAGCTGAAAGGCTCGCAGGAGAGAAGTACATACCATGGCGAAACAGATGTCACGCCTTGTTTGAAAAGACATTTCTAGTTCGTTTTCCCAGCGGGCCAAGTCTCCTGCTCAGACGCGACGCGCTTGTATACGTCTAACTCGTTCAAAAAGCCCTCTTCTGTACGATTGTGCTTTAGACGTTTTTTTTTTCTTTCGAAAAACCTTCAGACACAGCAAACGTCCCGATGAAATGTTTTCAGCTGCCCAGGCCATTGCAAAACCTCCCTTTTGCAACATGACTCGCTTCTACCAGTGGTTTGACCGACTATGAGGTTTGAATATATAAACAATCACAAAGCATACCGCTGCAATGGGATCGCCTACAAATGGATCAAGTTCGCAAAGAGCAACCGCAACTTTTGACGGTCCGTGGAATATCAACATGGTCAACAATGTCCTCTGCCTTAGCACAAAGAGACTGCCAAAAGATGGTATCAGTACGAGGTGAGATACGAAACATGCCAGTTTCTTGAAACCATCAGCCGAAGGACACCCTGGGGCCTGCATAGTCTGAGATCCCGAGATGGGCTACGAATGAGTCGGATCATTGAGAACATTATCCAACTCATCGCCCGACTTAATGATTGCACTGCTTGTCAACATGCCGAAAGGATATGGACGAAACCTGCATATCCAAGTCTAATCCCGAGACCTAAAGGTTTTTACTACCAGCTTCCATCGAGGAAGACACAGGTTTAACTGGCATGTGTTCAACTGTTTCTGGATATAGATTATTTTTTTTCGTTAGCGTCGTGGACCATTCAGGATGAGTACTCTTGAGTCTTGACGTGTTACTGGCGAGGACCATCGATGCTCTAAAAAGATAAGGTGGATGCCGTGAATGCGCAACGAATGACAGCAACAGTACTTTGGCTCAAAAAACGCAGCGGTCAGACCTGAAACTAAGTTAAGCTTTAAGAGCAATCAATTTGGTGCAAACTTACCTGTTACAGCATGATAAACTATAGACGATTTTAATTGGAGCTGGTAGGTATAAATTCACCGTAAAATTACAAATCGCAAGTTGATCATATGACGGACACTACTAGAAACTACTGACTGACTATTAGTACATAGATAACAGACATAGGATAAGTAACTAAGCACTCGGAAGTTACATACAAGATCATTTCCTTCAAGACCCCAAAGACCCTGGACCGTCATCGTCCCTTGACGAAGTCTTTAGGTTGTCGATCATGCAGCGCAGATCGTTATCCAAGCCCTGTACAGAGGATAGTGCAGCATCAACGTCAGCCGGAGCGATTATACCGAGAGGCACATGTACTTGTATCCCCTGCAATAATTCCAAAACCTCATGCACATCTCCGGCCAGATCTGTTAGCTCGTTCAACTCCGGAGCGCTGTTGACCCCACCCAGATTCTGGCTAGTCACTGTGACGAGGTCTGGTATTGCGTCAAGTGAGGGCAATGTCAATGCCCGCTTCCACATTGTCCTGACGAGTGTCTGCCACCTCTCCTGGGCAGGGCTGGAAGGAACCATCTTTGAGGGATCGGTCCACGTGAAGATCCCAGCAAGGTAACATCCGAGAATCCAAGGTTCGTATCTAGAATTTGCCTCGACGAGATGTGTGCACCGCTGGAGATGGCCATCGCGGGTCAGACGGTCACGCCACTCATCGTTCATTGTCAGGGCAAAGATGATGCTGGCGTAGCGACGATCTCGATCATGGTGGAAGGGGGCGTCGGGGCCATCGTGGAATGTCTGGTCCTGATCAGGACGTACAGCAGTTAAAATAGCATAAGAAAGCCTGTCTAGGAGGGTTGCATCCACACCCTCTGGCATGGACTCATTTGTGATGGAAGCCAGTTCTTCTCGAGCATTAGAAATAGCTCTCAGCGCAGCATGCCGAACTCGGGGAGGTTTAGTGGGGCCCATACAATGGATAAGGGTCGTGATGTAGGAGCGTCGCTTGACAGAGCTTCCTAGTCCATGCATGGCGCTCAGCGCGAGTAGAGCATCACCTTCAGTTTCTTCGTCTTCTTCGTGACTTGCTTCATCCGCGAGGTAGTCGATAAGCCAGTCAAATTCTTCACACCTGGGCATCAGCCCGTCACTGTGACGCCACCACCGAAGATCGCCATGCCAAATCAAGTATTCATCGTCCGGAAGTGAAAACCGATCGGGAATCCCATGAACAACCATTGTTCTTAGAGCGGTACGGGTGTCAGCCTTAAGTATTTGCCAAGTGGTCTGTTGCTGTGCGTTTATGAGCTGTGTGTAAGCGTCACGGCTGTCCATGAACGCATCACGAATAAAACGGCTCTTTCCTCCCCAACAATCCCAGGTATACCGGGATTTCCGACCAAGGTCTGGACGGATATCCAGCGACTGGCCCCAAAGATGTGCCATGGCCTTGCCACACTTTACAAATACCTCCTCGCTGTCACGACATGCAACGAAGTTATCACGTAATCGTGCATAGATTGCAGAAGGATCAAATTTCTGCGGCCACTGTATGAGGGGTACCATCCCAGCTGCAGCCTCGACAACTTTAGGATTCGTGGATGTCTCTAGTATCCAGCGCATGGCCGTCAATTTGATGGATGTGTCATTGAGAGTCGAAGTCGATCTGTCCGGGAAGTATTTTTTCCAGATAGCTTTCATCGCCTCCGACCCTGGTGTCTGGAAAGGACTGTCCGGACGCAACATTGACACGATGATGGTACCTGCATAGAAGAGGATGCCGGATGCTGTGGTGCAGATAATAACGCTAGATATTGTTGTTTGCTGGGTCCACATGTTGGCACTGAGGGACAAGCCAAATAGGAGGAGTGAGATCTGGAGGAGCACGAGGAACGCCTGCAAGACGGTCTGGAGGTGAAAATGCCTCACACCATCTAGTTTTCTCTGCCTCTGCATGCCACGTTCCTCCAGAGACCCCCGTCCGCGAGCTCCCTTATAAGCGTTGAGCCATTGTTTCCCCATGACCGCCCCGAACGCGGCCAAGAGGCTAAACAAGAGGCTGGCGTATGCGAGTGCTTGCATCCAGACGGTTGAGGAAGGAAAGCTCGTAGACGAGGAAAGATTGCTGATGTCATGTGCACCATTTGGATCGGCTATTATTTTTATTAGGTTTAGCAAGAGGACATTTGTATTATCTCCCGGGTTAGGCTGCATTCCGATGATGAAAGTGGAGTTGACAGCTGAGAATAAACCAGCCTTGTTCGCTTGTGAGACTTGTCGTGTCAGGTTTAAACAGGAACGCACAAAAGTCAAGATAATGCCCATATCGTCATTTGCGCGCGAGAGGAAGCCATCATCATACTCCATCGAAACTGTATCGTATGTTGCCCAAAACTTTGAATAATCTTCTTTATCACGTTCTTGAGCGTGAGTTATACCAAGCCAAAGCCCTTCGGCGTTAGGGATCTGTTCATCAGTCTGTGGCCTTTGGCCCAACACAGTCAGTGCTCGAGTGCCCCGTAGCAATTAATTGATACTTACACATTCTTAGCAGGACCTCCCTTGACGGCCGCGGCAGGTTCTTCTGAATCGCTCGCTGTATGCTGCTTGATTGCATCCCTGTAAGTCCATAAGCGTTACACTCTGGCAGCCCAGTCTAGCTTGCCACTCACTTGCTTGTTGGCACGTCAGCATGGTCAGGTGCGTGACAGGGTTGCGATGACGCGTTTTGTGTGTTTTGGACTATGGTGGACATAGAGATAGAAGCAGGGGGGGAGATGATGGAGCTTCAAGATGAAGCATATAATTGCTGTGCTGGCGTCAAAAAATTTACGTTGCAGAAGCATTCACAGAAGATAGTCATTTCGTAGTACCAAGCCTGACTCGGAGAAGTCCTGAGAGCCGAAGCCTTCAGTGGTCGATGGACTCTTCGAGACAGGTTTTTGAAAGTTGTCAAAATGATCACTCAGTATCGACATCATGAGTAAGTCCTAGAATGTTAAGCAGGTACTAGAGCCAGGCAAACGAAGAGGGAGAAGCAGTCTTCGAAGTTGTACGCATAACACGTCGCGTTACATGGACTCGGAGGTGGAAGCTGAAGACGAGTGAAGTTACATACAGCTCAAGTTGCTATGCGGCCAGCCTCAGGCCTCAACGTTTGTAAAAGCACTGTTGTCGATGGCCAGTACGGTTGAGCCCGAAGAACTGATAAAGAACTTCCGAAGGGAACGTGTGGCTCAAGAGACATACATATATATCATTGGTTGCAAGGTGTATGCAAAGAACAAAAAGACGGGGACTACAAGGTGAGTCTACATCACTGAAGGTACATTTGGGAATCATTTGTAGCAAGAAATTCTTAATGGAGGCGTAGTGGAATGCAGAACTCGGAATGATGACCTCGGTAATGAAAAAGACTACTAAGAAACAACTCCAGACCTGCTGGGATTCATCCAATTCACATCTGGTAAGTGTTTCGACCGACGACCACCAGGCCAAGCGGTAAGAGGGGTCAAGATCACCGCTGCTTTGGTCTGTCCCTGCAAGTTTGGTCGCATATGTGGCCATTCGACACGCCGAAGAGCTGCAATAGGTGGTGTTCAGCACGAAGTTCAGAGACAAATCAAATGTCACTAACCACGATCGTGCGCGTCATGAAATTCTGACATGTCATTGTTCTCAAACCATGGGTGCATTGTGAGGTCTTCAAACCCATATCGCATCAGGGCCAAAGGTCTGAGCAACTATCACAGCAAATAAGTAATCGAGTTAGAAAATGAGTGATAACAAGGTTTACCCCTGCAACCAAACTAGCGACAGATGAATCAAGTCGCTCAAATGCGGGGAACAACTTGACCGTGTTGGATGGTCTGCGGTGCCAAGTAACATAATCAATTGTAGCCTTCTCTGTGGCAAAGAGTGGCTGAGAAAGACGACATCAATAAGGTTGTGTCAAAATGACGCACGAAACTTGCCTGATGGCTAGGAGAGACAAGCTCGTAAAGAATGCACCCAAAAGACCACCAGTCTACGGTGATTCCATATTTCGTAGGACGCGGATTTCTCCTGTTGTGCAGCATTTCGGGCGCCATACACTGGGTGGTTCCCGTCACGTCTGACGAATAACGCCACCGTCGATCCAAGGGTTCATTGTGCATATAACAGAGGCCGAAATCAGCGATCCGCACGTTCTCTTGTATATCGATTAAGATATTTTCAGCTTTGATGTCTCGATGGATGATGCCCATGCAGTGGAGAGCATTGATACCAAGAGCCTTCCAAGTCAGAGTTGTGAGTCGTTGAATGCTAGCAAAGATAATTACTCACCATCTGCGCACTCCACCTTCGAGCATTCGCGCCGCAGTATGCCGATTCATGAGTCATATAATAAAGTAAATCATTTGCCATCAATTCCTAGAAATTCGCAGATGCGCAACAGGTGAAACAGCTGATAAAGTTCGCAGGAGAGAAGTATATACCATGGCGAAACAGATGTCACGCCTTGTTTGAAAAGACATTTCTAGTTCCATCAGGAACGTTTTTCTGGCAGGACAAGTCTTCTGCTCAGACGCGATGCGCTTGTAGACATCCAGCTCGTTCAAAAGGCCCTCTTCTGTACGATTGTACTTTAGACGTTTTTTTCGAAAAACCTTCAGACACAGCAAACATCCCGATGAAATGTCCTCAGCTGCCCAAGCCGTAGCAAAACCTCCCTGTTGCAGCATGCATAACTTACGAAAGGGACCTCGAACGGATGGCATCGAAGCCCGAGCAGGAACTGGAGAAGGGTCGATCGGCTTGCAGTCAGAAGGATGTTCAAGTCCACGAGAGAGATTCGCCAGGTTAATATCCTCTGAGACACCAGACTGTGACTCCACGGGAGGGATGGCGATGGGCAGAGGCGTAATATCAAGTGCATAAGAACCAGCCCGGGGTTTTTGAAGTGCGTTTGTAAGGCTTGCCAATTTCTCTCGTGGGGGAAGTACTGAGACAGAACTTCCAAAAGAGCTGGAGTCCTGGAGGCGCTCGGTGTGCTGTTCTTCGCGGGGGGAAATGTCGATTTTGACAGGGACTGCATCCTGAGGACGTGATGGTCCAAATGTACATGGAAGAGTAGTCAACTTCAGAGTGACCTTTGGGCCAAGACAGAGGCGATCCCCGATTAACATGGTGATGACCAGTATGAGGACAAGACAGAGAATGCTGTTGATGAGCGAGAGATCGGTGTACTTATGGTTTGTTGGTAGAACCACAGTAGATATTTAAATGACGAGTTATAGACCCACCATTTTGTGATTATCTTAAAACACCCATAGCGCAACCACGACGACCGAACAATGCCACAGGTAGGATTGTTTCGCTGCATCTGCCTATAAAATGTGGGTGGTAAAAACGATGACGCTTTGAAGGATCTTGTGTGGCACAATCAAAGCACGTCGCGACAACAGGTCATTTACCGGCAGACAAATAAACGCGACAAAACGAGCATGGTGCTTTACACCTCACCAGCTGCCAAAAGTCCTATGGAATAGAAAAGGAACATGTTAATGTTGCAATGATACTTTGATAGGCTGCAAGTGCCAAGGAGTGCCGCTGAAGCCCATTGTCGTCATGATGAAGTTCAACCGAGGGCTTACTATTGCTGAACGAGTATCACAATGTCTTTCATGATCAAGATGGACAAAACCCGGAGTCGTCTGATCTGAGGACCCAGATAAGTGGTTCGTCGATCTCGGAAACTTCTCGGAAACTGGTGCTAGTTGGGTGTTCGTGTTAAAACGTTAACCTTTGGTTAACCTCGTAGTACTAAGTTCGAGTCGTATAACAGAAACTGCTTACATCATCATATCCGTTGTCCTGCAGGGAAATCAACCAAGCTGTTTGTTCTATGATACACGTCATTCAGGATGTCCACCTCTCCCGCTGCTGTTCCAACCACGCCGAGCTTTCACACAGGAGAGTCCTACCAGGAGAAGGCTTGGAGAAAATTCAGGGAGCAACCATTAGTCCCTATCGGTTCGTACGATTGTGCCCCTCCAAAATTGAATATTGATTTTGACCGTCTATGGTGTGTCTGCAGGTATTCTTGTGACATGCGGTGCACTGATAATGGCAGCACTCAAAATGAGACGAGGCGACTCCCAATCTCTGAATAACTGGCTACGTGTTCGCGTCATCGCTCAAGGTGCAACTATCGCTGCTGTCTGTGCAGGAACCTATGCAATGAACTCGAATGTCGGTGATGAAACGAGACAAACGAGACAGATTGACGAAATACAGGCACACCGAGAAGCTCGTGCGGGCAGGGAACGAAAAGAGTTTGAGGACCGTCTGAAAGATGCGGAAAAGCAGTGGAAAGAGACTGAAGACGCTGTATCACGGAGGGGCTTGAACACGAATATTGTCAAGGGTGTCTCGACCCCCAACGTGCTACCAGTCGTTGAAGACCAAACACCCCAAAGTTCATCGCAGTCTGGGCCAAGTTGGTCAAGGTATGTTAGGTGGCCATGGAACTGATCTTCTACCTCCTCAAACTCAAGTACTGGGGGCAACAAAAAATCATCGTAATACAACAATCTACGTTGCCTTCTGCAGATCATGACACAGTACACATTGGCATTAGCCCTCAACGTGTCGCATCCAGGTGAATAACATTCTGATTCGGGGGCTGAGACGGTAAACATAAAATTGAACATGATCTCTACTTTGCTTTCATCATCGAAGTGTCTGGTATCTTCGTTCACGTATCTTCTCTGATACGGACGTCATTCTGTTCTTCGACTGCCAACCGCGAACCACCATACAATTGATTAAGGACCGCACTGCGTCTCAATACCGCAAGCTCTTTTACAGCCTTATCATATGCTTGTGAAAGCGTTGTAGAATCTTGTTCCGCCTAATTAGTAAGTCAATAACATTATAATACTATCATTGTCGAATTATAAAGTCTAAACATACTTGCATCCCACGGAATGTGTCCTGCGTTCTCGAGACAAAGTAGTTGCGGAAGTTGTACGAACTGAACGATTTTGCTGTCCGCAAAGTGGATGCGTAGAGGCTTAGTATGGCCTTGCGAGAAGGTTGGGTCGCCATTGCTATGGAGTCTAGACCAATGAGGTGGAGGTCCCTGAGAAATGCGATTTAAATGCAAGACAGTTAGCAGTAGTCATAGGCTAATCACTGCCACAACACGCCTGCCGTTGACGGCAAGTAATCAAGACCCCGAGTCCCCGACTCACAACTCTTTGGCTTTGACTTCGACTTCCCAAATATTAATTAATTCGCGACTTGAGGCTGTTGCTGTCGTTGGATATTACTTTCGCATTTTGGTTCATGATCTGTATGTAGTAGTGGCCGCCACTATGCATCCGAATTTCTTTTGAAGCTTTTCAACATTATCGCGCACACCCTGCACAACACTTGGATGCGTCCCATACTTCTATCACCAGCATCCTTTTTGCAGCCTCGTTTAATCACTTCTGTAGCTGCAACACTTTACAGTCCTGTTGCGTTTCGCGACCCACGCAACATCTGCAGGTATCCTGCATGGTGAACTTTCAGGCATCCGAGTAATTACTGCCGTTATCTGATCTCTTCATGCTAATACAGCGCAACCCCACCTCGTTTTCACTGATCATAAAAATGCAGTTTTAACCTATGGATACCAAGTCAAGTCCTGCGATGGCTGACGCTGCCGATGCACAGGCAGGTGAGTAAATTTGCTTGGTTGGTGACGACGACGACGACGACGACGATGATGACGATGATGATGACGATGATGATGATGATGATGATGATGATGATGATGATGATGGATACTCGCAGGCCATAGACTTGGTGTATACGACGAGTCCGCAACATATGGGACGAACAAATTCCACGAACTTATCGAGCAATGGAGGGCGAACAGCACCGAACTTGCTAGGAAATCATGGAACACGACAAACTGCAAGCACGCCACAACCACATTGGTTTCTTTCTTCCTGCGATGGGCAACACACTCTCCCTCGCCCACCTAGCACTAACCGAATTCATCAACAACCTCCACACCTTCCAAACCCTTCAAGCATGCATCCAGCACTCTTCAGGCCTGTCACTTCCAAACCCAGTTGCTCGTTCTGGTCCTACCCACCCTCTTCCATGCCGCTCACATTTCCCAGCTCCCGACACATGCTGACTTTGTCATTGTTAGCTCAGTATTATTGGGACATCGTTTGTGAGGAGGATTCTGGATAGTGTAAGTGCTGATGGGCATGATGTTAGAGTCGTTTGTTGGAAGTGAGAGACGTGTGTTCTGGGGCGACTGGGAGGTAAGTATTGTATCGACTCTTTCATGAAACAGCGCATATCTCGATCGGCTCTTGGCCATCTCGACTGCCTGCATCTTCCCGCTACCTCGCAGCTCCATGGTATGCGGAGTTACTGACTGAAGAATTGAGACGAGTACTGGCCTTCATGGTGTAGCAAAGTTGCTTGTCGCATGGGTACGTGGTCTCTGTGCTAGTTTCTTCGATTGACGTGCCTCCTTTAGCCATGGACTTTGAAGAGTGGTTAGTACAACTGGGTATACTCTGTGTACTATGTAGCATAGGCACAATAACGCATCTTTGACGAGTCAAGATGTCTATTCTTAGCTTAATGATCGCAGATGGGCTTTGAGTCGATCTACATATGATCTCAGGGTGTCCAGACTTTGTGTGATCGATCTCATTAATAGAAGGCTAGTATAGCAGGGGAATACATAGCACTACTATACGTGAACACAACTAAGAAATGTAGTAGGTTCATAGGGAACCTATAGAGTGATGTATTACACGCATCTGTAACTGAGGCTCGGCAATTATTGTATCTCGAATCACTTGTAGAATTGTAGGTAACGATAGATCAAACATACAGGTACAGGCGATGCAGCGTAACAAACACATAAGATACAGCCAGTAAACATACATGATCTAATCATTTGCGTCAAAACTCAGCAAACCCTGGACCGCCTTCAGGGCCTTCACGATTTCCAATCATCTGACGCAGATCTGTATCCAATGCCTGTACCAAAGGTAGCACAACATCGATGTCAGCCTGGGTCCATATTCCAATATTCACCCATATTGCCCGTCTCTCCTGCAATGTTTCCAGAGCCTGATGCACATCTCTAGCAAGATCTGGTAGCTCATCGTCCGGAATGCTGTTATCCCCTTGCAGAAGCTGCCTAGTCACTATCACGAGTTCTGGTAGTGCGTCAATCAAGAAGAATCTCTCCCCCCATGTAGTCCTAATGCAGGTCCGAGGGTTAAGAGAAAGAATTTTGTCGGAGGAATGGGTAAACGTGAAGATTCCAGTAAGGTAGCATCTGAGGTCCCAATTGTAGAGTGCAAGAGATTGCTTGACTAGAGAGGTGCACCGCGTGAGATGTCCGTCACGGGTTAGACGTTCATGCCATTCCTTTTTCATTGCTAGAGCAAAGATGAGACGAGAGAAGCAGCGATCTCGGTTATAGTGGAAACGAGGACTCCTATCAGGGACTGTCTGGTCATTATTTGGACAAACGACAGTGAAAATAGCACGAGAAAGGCTATCCAGGAGTTCTGCATCAACACCCTGTGGCATCGAGCCAATTGTGATAGAAGCCAGGTCTGCTCGAGCATCACAAATAGCTCTCAGCGCAGCATGCCGGACTCGTGGAGGTCTAGTGGGGCTCATACAGTGGATAAGTGTCATGATGTAGGAGCGTCGCTTGGTAGAGCTTCCTAGTCCACGCATGGCGCTCAGCGCGAGCAGAGCATCACCTTCAGTTTCATCGTCTTCTTCGTGACTTTCATCGTCCGGAAGTGAAAACCAATGGGAATGCCCGTGGGTGAGCATTGTTCTGAGAGCGGTGCGTGTGTCAGCCCTATGTTTCCAACGATCATCCTCTTGCTGTGCATTCATGAACTTTTTAGTATTTACAAGCGTCACGGCTAACCATGAACGCATCGCGAATGAAACGGCTCTTGCCTCCCCAACGATCCTGGATATAACAGGATTTCTGACGAAGGTCTCGAGGGATTTCTAGCGACTGGCTACAAAGATGGGCCATGGCTTTGCCACACTTCACAAATACCTCTTCCGTGTCAAGACACGCCTCGAAGTTATCCAAGTTCCTTTTGAAGCTTTCAACACGATCGCGCCCACCGTTTTCTTTCCTGCGCACTCCGACCTACAGCGTCACCTGGCTGAACATCTTGCTTTTGCATGACCTCATACTATGATGCGAGTTTGCAATGCTTACCAATATTCCTAGACTCGTGCAACGCGCCAGGGCGGAAATCTATTTTCTCTCCTTGTTATCCCTTCAGTCTGGTCTTACTGCTGCATTCTCGACGAAAAACAACACGTTCCTTATACTGGTGGCTATTTGCCCCGCTCACTCCCTCCCTATTGTGCACTGCTGCTCATATGGACAGTCACTACCGATTATGTGGATCACCTGGCCACTACAACGCAACATAGCAGCGGGTTTCTTCCTTGTGCATCATTGGCAACATATGCTATAGATGAATATACTCTATGTGCGCCTTTTTGTGGTTTCATTGAATGTAACCTATCTTCTTTTATTATTTCGTCTTGAGGGTGCTTACTGTGTGTCCAGTGACTCTTTCTGCCCAGCCAATCAGGTTTTGTCTACCTCATTCTCTGCTGCTGTACAGTGATCCTCGCAACCTGACACCACGCTGGAGCCATGCGGCATCGTTGTTTTCGTGATACCCCACCCTGGTGTTGTTTTGGCTGCGATGCTTTTGAGGGCACCCACCATATTCTCGATCTCCGCCCAGCCTTTCTGGCTATCTGTCGTGTGCACAATGTGCAACCCTGCGATGAGACCTCCTTCCTTGAGGACAAACTATTGACAATGTCAGGGAGGTTTTCGGTGGGGCTGCACAGTGTCTTTTTTCTGATGACGCGGGTATGCTCTTGTACGACGATGGGTCCTAGACTGTTGTCACCCTCGAGTCAAATTCATTTATCATTGGAAGTTGGAACGAGTTATAATGAGTGCTACGACGTTGAATAAACCATGGCCCCAAAAGACTCGTCGTGCCTTTGCGAAATGTGCGAGTGGTCGATCATATAATGCACATCATCATGCAAGCCCTGCACAGACGATATTGCATCGTCAAAATGACTATCTGTCTGACCATTCACAAGGGTTGCTCGTCTCTGCTTAAGCTGAGCCAGACATTGATCCACGTTTGCAGCGATCTCCTTTAACTCATCGCTCGGAACACGATTATCTGAGCCTGGAAAATTCTGCATCGTCACGGTCGCCATCACGAGGGCTGGTAGTGCCTCGACGTAGTTGCTGTGGTGCCATATGAACTCGTGTGCGCGCTTCCATGATTTTCTGATGAGTGTTTGCCACTTCTCCTGGGCATTGCTGAAATGAAAGACCTTGTCTGAGGGATCGATGCACGCCAAGATCCCTACAAGGTAGCATCCGAGAGTCCAAGACTCGCATTCAAGAGCTTCGTCGATTAGAGAAATACACCGCTCAAAATGGCCATCGAGGGTCAGACGTTGACGCCACTCGTGATTATTTGATAGGGCAAAGATGAGGCGGAAGTAGCAATCATCTCGATGCTCATGAAAATGGGTGTCGCGTTCGTGTTGGAATGTCTGGCTATGATTTGGACAGACAGCGGTGAAAAGAGCCCGAGAAAGCTCATCTAGGAGTTTTGTGTCGATATCCTGTGACGTCGACTCATTTGTGATGGAAGCCAGGTCTCCTCGAGCGTCAGAAACAGCTCGCAGTGCAGCATGTCGGACGTGTGGAAGTCTGGTGCGGCCCATACAACGGATAAGTGCCTTGATATAGGAACGGCGCTTGGTGGAGCTTCCCAGCCCACGCATGGCACTCAGCGTGAGCAGAGCATCAGCTTCAGTTTCATCGTCTGCCTTTTTGCCAGCTTCATCCACCAGGTAATCCACGAGCCAGTCAAACTCTTCGCAGCTGGGCATCAGCCCGTCACTGTGATGCCAACGCAGATTACCATCCCAAATCAGCTCTTCATCGTCCGGAAATGAGAGACGGTAACGCAGTCCGTGGACGACCAACGTTCTCAGAGCGGTGCGTGTATCAGCCTTATGCTTCCGTCGAGCATAATCATGCTGTGTATTCTGAAGCTGAGCAAAGGCGAGACGGCCATCCATGAAAGCATCGCGAATGAAACGACTCTTGCCTCCCCAACAATGCAAAGTACTCCATGGTTTCTGAAGAAGGACTGGATTGATTTTCACCAGCAGGCTGCAAAGATGGGCCATGGCCTTCCCGCACTTGACAAATAGCTCTTCCCTGTCGCGACACGACCAGAAGTTATCACGTAAACGTGCATATGCTGCTGAAGCATCAAGCTCTGGCGACCATTGTACGAGAGGTACCATCGCAGCAGCAGCCTCGACGACTTCTGGGTTCGTTGACGTCTCGAGTACCCAGCACACAGCAGAAGATTTGCTGAATATGTGAGGATTTAATGTTGATCTTACTGTAATGAATGCTTTGCAGATAGTTCTAGCTAGCTCTGATCCTGGGGTTTGGAAAGGACTGTCCGGACGCCACACTGACACAGAGATTGTAAGACCATAAAGGAGGATGCCGATAGTTGTGAAGCAGATGATGACACTGGATATCGTCGTTTGCTCTATCCATATGTTGGCGCTGAGCGATAACCCGAACAGAAGCAGCGAGATCTGGAGGAGGATAAGGAATGCCTGCAAGATGGTCCGGAGGTGATAATACTCTAACCCATCTAGTTTGATCTGTCTCTCTATGCAGCGTTCCTCCAGAGATCCACGTCGGCAAGCTGCCTTGTACGAGTTAAGCCATTGTTTTCCCAGCACAGCCCCAAATGCAGCCAAGACACTAGACGCAAGGCTAGCATAGCCAAGCGCTTGCATCCAGACAGTCGAAGAAGAAAAGCTCGTAGTTGAGGAAAGATTGCTGATGTCACGGACAGCATTTGGGTCGCCAGCCATGATCGAGATCAGTTGCAGCAAGAGAGTATTCGTAGTGTCTCCTGGATTTGGCTGCATTCCGATGATGAAGGCAGAGTTGACAGCTGAGAATAAACCAGCCTAGTTCGCATGTCAGGTGTGTATTGACAGATTTAGACAGGAGCGCACAAAAGTCAAGATGATACCCATATCATCATTCGCCCGCGCGAGGAAGTCGTCATCGTACTCAGTGGAAACTTTCTTGTACGTCTCCCAGAAGTTTGAATCGACGTCTTTGCTACGTTCCGCAATAGTAGACTTTCGAAGGACATCAAGGATCTGCTCTAGGGTATTGGACCTTCGACACAATATGGTCAGACATCGATGCCGTGCTGATTGGTTCGACTCACATATTAGCAAGCCCGTCCTCAACGGATACGGCAGGTTCCACCTTTTTATGCAACTTGGTGCCATTCCTGTAAGTCCATGGGTGATGCACTTCACTTCATCTAGCTTGCCACTTACTCGCTGGTGAGGAAGTTGGTATCGACAGGAGTGGAACACTGGCAGTCTGGTCGATATGACGCGCACTGTGTGTTTTGGGGTGTGGCAGACATGGAGGGGGAAAAATGGGGATACTAAGGGCCGTAAAGAACGATTGAGACGATCTATACTGCCGTCAACGTTTACCGGCACCATATAACGTTATCTGTTGCCATCAGGGTACAGGCAGTGCCAGGCATGCACAAGAGAGGCGAAGTACAAGGTCAAATTCGAAGACGGGCGTATCGCCTGACAGGCAGAATCATTCTTGGCAGTCATGAATTCGAAATCATGTGCAGAAATTGGACTCGACTCTCGAGTAAGTCGCGCAAAGAAAATTGAACCAAATGACTGCAAAGTGATGCTCCCTTCATGTGGAGCATGCGATCATGTAAATGCCTGATCGGCATAACTTAAAGTTAGGAAAGATCAGCGTGTTTTTGTTTTACCTACGCATTTGGATCATCTCCATCCAATGTCCATGCTATCTGTTCAATGAGCTGACGAGGTACTTGCATATCATATGTAGTGCCTGAGTTACATCATCAGCGTAGTCAACCAATTAAAATCGTTTATCGTTTACAACCAGCCGAATTGTGTAGGGCCGAAGCGGTCCTGGTATTCTCTCCTTTGCTTCTAAAGAACGCTAATTGTTCAGGCTTACACACCCGTTGCCCCCGTGTCTGCCTGCCTTCCGCATTCTCTCTGGACTCTGCATCTGCTATCTGCATCCCAGCCGCTCAGCCCTCCTTTTCAATTTTTTTTGAAATAATAGAATAATGGAAAATAACATCAGTGAACTCGTGAGGAAAGTAGATAGCAATAAATAACAATACATAGTACACAATCACCAGAACTAGCATAATTCTGCTATCGACAATCACATTGTTATGTTTGGCCTTATAGAGGAAAGATGCGTCACTCATTATCGTATAAAATTTTATGATCGAGAGAAGGGCCCGATTTTATTCAAACTCACACTTGAAGTGAAGGCGTGACAAAAGTTGAACATTGAGCTAGATTAATTAATAATGCCATAACGAAAGGGAGGTTCACGACTCCGAAGCACCAAAAAATTGACCCGATATTATATAGCTTTGCAAAGCTTTATCTAAGCGTGAAAATTTTATGGTATCTGTCAAAATGATACTACCTGGAATAAGTTAAACAGAACTACCAAAAACACCAGATTGTCACCACTCATTGTTTCTTAGCACTCATTTTGTGAAAAAATTCGATAAAAATCAATTTTATTCATATTAAAATACATATGTAATTACATGATATATAAAAAAGACACGGAAAGATAGTGGAGTGAATGGCCAGAAGGAAGAGCCAGGATGGGACCATGAGGAAGGGCCAGCAAGGAACCGCGAGGAAAGGCCAAAGAGGGACCACCACGAAGGGCCAGGGAGGAACCGCGAGGAAAGGCCAGGGAGGAACCACCACGAAGGGCCAGGGAGGAACCGCGAGGAAAGGCCAGGGAGGAACCACCATGAAGGGCCAGGGAGGAACCGCGAGGAAAGGCCAGGGAGGAACCACCATGAAGGGCCAGGGAGGAACCATGAGGAAAGGCCAGGGAGGAACCACCACAACGGGCCAGGGAGGAACCACGAGGAAATCCAAAAGGCCAGGGAGGGACCACCATGAAGGGAGAAAGGCCTGGGAGGGACCACAAGGAAAGGCCAGGGAGGGACCACCACGAGGGACAAGGGAGGAACCACAAGTAAAGACACTGAGTTCGAGAGGGTGGTGGTAGTAGCAGTGAAACGAAGTTGAAAGGAACTTGCGTGAAATTTTCTGTCCTGCACAAACAATGAACAAATAATGACAAATCAATTAGTAGCAGTGAAATGAAGTTGAAAGGGACTTGCGTGAAATTTTCTGTCCTGCGCAAACATGGAACAAATAGTGACAAATCAATTTCAACCACTTGCGCTGCTCACATGATTTGGGGTTAGTCACGTGCATGACCTTAGATACCATTGTAATTCACGCAATATTTGAACCAATGTATATAGCTTTGTAAGTCAAATATAAATGAGGGAATATGATATTGCTCAACAAACGGTACCTAAATACACTATCATACCTTGTCAGTTGTGATGGCGCAAATTCATGACCTTGTTGGACACTCTCATAGGAATCTAAATTAGGTTAAAAATGCTAACGGCGCTTTCCACGATAAAGTCTTATATCAGTTGATAGTTCAAAAAATAAATGATGAAATATGGCATAAGTCAAGAAGTGTGACTTAACGATGCTATTGCACATTGATTGCTGTAACGGCGCACTGTCGTGATCTTGTCGTGAACTCCTCATGGTAAAATGAATTTTCAGAGATTCATGGCTATGTACCGAAAACTAATATTTATTGGCGTATACATAGTCATATTCAGCCATAGCATAATGATATCATCCTATACTTCCCATGACTACAAAATCGAGGACTCATGAATTTACTGATGAAGACGCATTTTGAACGTCACCTATGCACGTTCAATTAATCATCAAGACCGTCTATGATCGGGGATGTTTATAGCTAGTCTTTGCGCTCCACCTGAAACACGCACCTCTCGAACTCCAGCCTCCCTAGCCGGACCATATAAATGGAAGACAGTCGTTCCTAGAATCTTAAGTAACTGTGACGTGATGCGGCTCGAACTCTGGACGCAGAAGGGCACCAGCATGTAGCATGAAATGACTTGGAGGGGCAGCTGAGATGTCTGACGCGGGAACGATCATCGAGGGCATGGTCGTAATTATAGGCTCTGTCATATACCATATATCCGGTTACAGATCCGAAGATCCGGATCTCAGATCCGATCCAGATCCGTTGGACACATCCGTCGTCCGGTCCACAGATCCGATCCGATTCTCATTTCATTTCCTGTTCATATAACTCTAACTATCGTTCATCTCCTTTCGGTATTCCTGTACACCGGTAATCCGGTTATCCTTTACTTCCGCTGTTCTTACTGATCCGCTTTAACTTGTACTTCATTTCCGGTTCATGATTAACCCGTTCCGACTTACCAATACACTTTATGTATACTTTGCTTATACTTCGTACATAGCCTCACACCTTTGCTTATTGATCATTCCGTTAGTTATCCGTAGTATATAAACCCTTGTACTTGCGCTGTAGAAGATCAGTTCGAATATCATCTTAGATTGCACTCATCCTGTCTGGACTCTAAGTCCTTCCGCTATCCGTCCGGACTTGAGTACGATACTCTTGTCTACTCCGAGACTTAGGATTGAATCCAATAGTCTATACATCCGCCTCTGTCTTCGGACAGTCTTACTCGTTAGTTTCTAGTTCGGATCCAATCCGGATTAGCCGTTACCCTATCCGTCTGATATCCGGAAGTCTTACCGGATCCGTTACGATACTTATCCGTCCCTCCAGATGCGATATCTTGGTGCTCTGAAATAAGGGGCAATACTCGGGAAAGGGGCACAGCGCACGAGCTGAGGCCAAAGCCCTTCGGATCCGATACCCCTTGAGTACGGTCTTAACAGGCTCAATCGTTGCAGAAGTGGAATGGAAGGGGGGAACCCGCGTTGATTGATCAGAAATCTGACATTTTGGGTGAGAGGTGGGAAAACGATAGTCACTGGCTGGTGTAGATTCACGCTCACTTACTATGTAATGAAAACATCTAAATTCTTCTAGCTAGGATAGTTTTACTTTAGTTGCCATTCGAGACCTACGGTAATAAGTAGTTGCATGCACTGTGCTACTAGTAGCGATGTTTGGTATTGAATTTCGCCATGGCTCTGATGAGTTTCACCTGAAGTCATGAAAGTCGGTCTTTATGGCTTGGTTTAATGAAGTCAGACGCAAACAGCAGCAAACGGAGGGCTCTCGGGGATGGTTCACACCATTACAACATAATATATACATACTGCGAAGGCTGGCCAAAAAATGGCATGGAAGGTGGGATATTAGTATGTAGATGATTCAGAATTTCATGATAAACTTTCTATAGTGAGTGGTCACAGTCAGATTCAGAAGGAACAAGTGAATCCATCGAAAAGCCGATGCAACATGCCTACAAAATAGGCTCTACAGGGGCCTCTTGGGAAGTAACCTGATGATTCCGTCCTGCTTGACAGCCTGCCCATCCTTGCCAAAATAGTGGGTGGATTCGAAGGACCAGTGCAGATTAGCAACAATCCAGTCCTGCAGCCCTTGAACATAGATGGCTACCTGTCTATCAACCTCTGTTCCCCACAATGGGAGGATAGCACGATTGTCTTCAAAGCGCTGCATGGCAATCTTGCACATCTGGCCAGAGTAGTCGACAGCACCTTGCAGGTCCAGGCCTCGTTCGCGCATGAGCACAGCAATCAGACTATGTGTGTCATGGCGAGATTGCTCTACGTTGTAAGAAAAGATATCCTGTTAGGAGTGATATCAGCAGGGTCCAGTGTTCAATGAAGATGGGGTATTACGTTGGACCAAGAGATATGATCATTGGCTGCATCCTCCACTGCCATCATGATTGGATGCGACATCACTTCATCCGGAAGATCAATCTGAGCTGCGTATTTGATGAGGACAAAGCAAAACTTGCAGCCGCTCGTGTCTCTTCTAAAGGTGATGTAAGATTCAAGATCATGGATGTGTTTCTTTGTGCGGTTGTCCACTTCCTTAGCCCCAGCAATGAAGAACAAGTCCATTGCGTGGATAAATCGTTCAGTACAGCCAGGGCCGCCCATTTCCCTGAAGTGACTGAAGAGCCTAAAGCCAATGAATACAGTGAGAAGGAGTGTGTACGATGAAAACAAAATGACGTACGATTTGCACATCTTTCCCACAGTTTTGTCTGTCTGGAAGTTGATGGGGTCCTGGAACGCAGAAATACAGCATTCACGCATACCCAAAGCATTGTCAACATCAAAACTCATCTAGCCAGTCGTCTAATTTCCACGACCAGTTGATGATGTCTGAACAGACTCGGAGATGGAAAGCATCCGCATCAGGGTAGCAAGCTGCAGTGAGGTAACCTGCGCGCAAACCCACAAATTTGGTAATTTCGGGCTCTACAAGATGCCCTTCGTCAAACAGCCATTGTTCAGAAATGCGAAAGACCGCATCATAGTGAGGGTTTATTCGTAGGAGATAGTGGCAATCGCTGAGGAGGTCAGGTAAAATAAACTCTGTAGGCTCGGAGTCAGAGTGAGCGGTTGTGTGGATTGCAGGAGGAGCCATGAGGGACGTCTGACTTAAACCGTGAATGTCAAGATGAATGGGAGGCACAAGTTAGGAGATGAGTTGCTCTGAAGTCATGCCTGTTTTTAAAGTGGATGTGTCGTTTTCGCTCGGATGTTTCGGAAGTAAGGATCGCAGTGGGTGCAAGAAAATGCGGTGAAAACTTGTCATAGTTCACGGGTGGGCATTGGGTGAAACGTTGATCCGCTGGGCGTCAGTACAAAACGTGTCCGATAGCACAGATTTGAACCGACTTGAAAATATTAATTAGAGGCTATTTCAGGACACTGCATTATGGTAAGTGCTTCATGATAGTAATAATCGCGCCTGCAACGTAAAAAAGAAACTGAGCTTGATTTGGTGCCTGGTTGATTCTAGCCTGTCTGCAACACCTAGTAACAAAGTCGATGTGACCGGGGCTCGTACCTCAAGACCCGGTACCAGTGCTCTCGAAAAATATGACTCTTTGTCTCAGCAAGAGATTGTATATTCTTCAGGAGTGAAGTGCGAATTTCCGTGCTCCGCGAATGTGCGCGCCGCGGCCCTGGTTCTGTTCTCTGAACCAAACACTGGGATAAAATTGGCATGCAAACTGGTTCGGTATTCACCTCATGTAGGTGGATGGATATATCCTTTTGGACTATAGCCCTAAAACTGGGATACATCATTCAGTCTAATTATCCATGATCCACATGGATATATCCCTTGGTGGATCCCAAATGCTAGTATACACAGCCGCATTTTTCGCATTTTTCAAACTCAGCCTTTTGTCATTCCTGGATATATTCCATGTGTGGTAATTCAAAAAACATACCCACTTTGGTGGACTGCAGTCTTCCACATCATTCCCACACTCCGCATTTTTGTATTTTTAGCCACACTGTGCCTACATCAGT
The DNA here is from genome assembly GCA_016647755.1 of Suillus subluteus. Taxonomy (NCBI): domain Eukaryota; kingdom Fungi; phylum Basidiomycota; class Agaricomycetes; order Boletales; family Suillaceae; genus Suillus; species Suillus subluteus. The sequence continues at coordinate 7,039 of JABBWI010000133.1, read as the reverse complement.
TAAAAATACATTGCTTCTCATATCAGGGCCTTCCCATTATCCCCACACCGCATTTTTGGCCACCTACTGTGGGAATTTCCACACTACACCAAAAACATCACCTATTTTGGGAATCTACACAATATCAATTATTCCCACACTCTCCCCACCCCACTGCAGCTTCACCACTACACTACAATAGCCCCCCCTTGTATCTAAGTAGTAGTTTAGTATATATATGTACAATATAATATAATAGACCGCTTTTTGATTCATTTATGGGCCTGCTCCTCCTCTAGGGACCATTCAACATAGGATAGGGTAAAGAACACTTTCGCATTTTTGCCCCTTTGATATAGAAGTATCCCAGTATATTCAGAACATGTTTAGAAGCATATATGAAGAGATTCCCATCTTTGTTTGACCCCCTGAAGCACCCTACATCAATAGGTACAGTATATATTGGAAAACACAAAACAGGTTCGCATTTTTTGGTTTCTAGCTATATTAACTTGGAAAAATTGTCCCCAACATCTATTCAATAGTAGTAAGAATGTATCAGGAGCTCAGGACCATAGAGAAAGATCTTCTTGTGTAGTGCATCCCTCCTCTCCTGGTGGTTTACCCCCTGTGAAATTTTTCCCTGTAGGACCGGATCTTAATTGAGGCAGGGAGTCCATGTCTATGTATATTTGGAGTAGATGTATCATATAGCTAGCCCAGGATACCCATAGTATCTCTCTACAGGAACAAAAGGATGGAAAATCGCATTTTTGACATTTTTGATGTTTTTCAGTATCTTACCCTTGCACATCTGGTCAGCCATGTTCATATATAATCAGTAGTACATTCAAATATGTGTTTCATGTTAAGGATCAGCTGGATATAGGGCGGAAATTTGAGATATAATGTAAAGGGGCTTTTCTATTGATTAGATGCCTATATGATAGCAAAGCCTGTGATAAGTGATCAGAGACCTGGGATACCTCTCATATATGTCCCTCATGATATGATTAAAATTTTAGAAAGATCCATGAATGATTGACTGAATGACAGGCAAAAGAACATATGTGTGAAAAGTGACAATTGTCATTTTTTGACACAAAGTTACATTTATAGCTGATACAGGTCGAAGATTTCATTAAAATTATGTAGGATGGATAATAAACTACCTAAGGAAGCTATACTACATATTGCCCTGAGGGTAGAGGATGGCTGGAAGGGATGTAGTGTAAATGTGTGTTGACCTAGGATTAAAGTCTGACTACTACTCAACTGACCATTTTCGATGTTTTGGGTCTTTGAACTTTCTCACACTCAATTTCTTATCTATTTCGCTTCCTCAGCACTCAATTCTTGTTGGATTGTTCTGTAAATTTATGCATATGATACTGAATATATTTGTAATGTACTCCAAGTTTCTGATTATTAAATTTCGATATTTTAAAGGTATTGACCCCTTATCAGTAGAAATAGCAAGCATATGCAGCATCTCAAACCTACAACCTATTTTGAACTGATCTTCATCATAAAAGTAAGTATATACACTATTCTAATGATATATGAACAGGTTGGATCATAGATGCAAGGGTAAGATACTGAAAAACTTCAAAAATGTCAAAAATGCGATTTTCTATCTTTTTGTTCCTGTAGAGAGATCCTATGGGTGTCCTGGGCAAGCTATATGATTGATCTACTCTAAATATACATAAAAATAGACCCCTCACCTCAATATAGGTCCGCTTCTACAGGAAAAATTTTCACACAAGATAAACCACCAGGAGAGGGAGGGCACACTATGCAATGGAGGATTATCCTGTAGTCCTGGGCTCCTGATACATTGTTTCTATTGTTGAGTAGATCCAAGGAATCATTTTTCCGAATATGTTCACCTAGAAATAATGAAATGGAAAGATATTCTGTGATTTCTTGCATATGTGCTATATCTATTGATGTAGGACACTTCAGGGGGTCAAATAAAGATGGGAAACTACTCATATATCCTCATTAACATGTTCTGAACATTACAGAACACTTCCCTATCAAAGGGGCAAAAATGCGAAATTGTTTTGTATCCTATCCTATGTTGAAAGGACTCTAGAGTGGGAGCAGGCACACAAATAGACAAAGAAAGCGGTCTATTACATTATATTATGCACAGGGACCTATTGTGGTGTGGTGGTGAAGCTGCAGTGAAGTGGAAAGGGTGTGGGAATAATTGATATTGTGGAGATTCCCAAAATAGGTGATGTTTTTGGTGTAGTGGGGAAATTCCCACAGTAGGTGGCCAAAAATGCGGTCTGGGGATAATGGGAAGGCCCTAATATGAGAAGCAATGTATTTTTAACTGATGTAGGCACAGTATGGCTGAGTTTCAAAAATGCGAAAAATGCGGCTGTGTATGCTAGCATTTGGGATCCACCAAGGGATATATCCATGTGGATCATGGATAGTTAGACTGAATGATGTATCCCAGTTTTAGGGCTATAGTCCAGTTTGGATGTATCATTCTAGCTGTATGGCTTCCGGTATTAGTGAAAGATCGTGAGTGTAAACACACACGGATAGCCAGAACAGGTATGGTGCCGGTTTCTTGTTGTGAGGCCTTAACAGTGCTGCTGTAGAAGCCTCACAGAAAACATTGCAGATTCGGCCGGGGATTTGAAAGTTTATTTCAACGATAAAGCAACGTTGAACTTACATTGTACCTTGTTGTAATCACCCGTGGATCTACATTACATTTGGAGAATTGTCTTGCTGCAGAAATCATTTCTTACCGGCCGGTAATATCGGATCGCCATCTGTTAATTATCAGCACGGTTTGAATATGCGAACAAAGACAGATATTTGGCAAAGAAAATGCCATACGTGAGCATCATTGATGTGGATGAGTCTTCAAGACTTCCTCAAAAAAGACGGCCTGTCAAGATATCAGACAATCAATATGGGTTAGTCAAATGGGACATCGGGACATGCCAGGTACTTGAATGTTGGCCGGTGAACGCGGCTGCCGTGAGGCATTGATCTATGGGCCATGACTTTGCGATTTACACTTCCTTAGAGTCAGGTTGCTTTTCTGTAGTATAGCCCCCTACGGTATGCGAGCTAGTCGCGAGTCTCTGGAAATACAACGTTGGTAATGACCTTCTTCCCCTCGTTACCATACTTACTGTTTTGTTCTCACCATCACGGCCCGAGCTCCGATATTCCCTGTAATCATTATTACCGAAGCTCATCCGCCCGAAAGTAAAATCTTGCTCACTATGACCAAACACTAGCAAAAATTCGGCCATCACTGCTCACAACATCACGCGTCGTTACGACCGAACAATAGAGGACTAAAAATCATGAGAACAACTTCCCATGATAGCCAACAACACCATCGACGTGTCCGACAGCTCCGGCTCCACAAGTCCTAAGAGCGATCTGGACCGTACAAACCGCAGCTCAGCATTTGAATCCATGGACACCTAAAAACCCTAAATCGAAACGTGACCTATCACCTGTGCACGTTCTAGAAACGTTGATCATCAAGACCGTGACGGGAATGTTTACATTAGTGAACTCACGAGTCCTTGATATTGTAGCCGTTGGCCCGAGAAGTAGAGAACAATACAATTCTGCTTCTGCTAAATATTTTGCGCTCTACCTGAAACACCCACCTCTCGAACTCTAGCCTCCCTAGCCATACCATATAGATGGGAGACAGTTGTTCCTGCTTGAACAACATGACGCGGCTCGAACTCTGGGCGCAGAAGTGTACCGTTGGGTACAGCACGTAGCATAAAATGGCTCAGAGCTTTATCGATTGAGCTCGAATGCTCTCAAGGCCTGTACGGAGGTGTTGTATGAGATCGGGGATGGGCATGTTGTAACTCAGGAGAGAAGGCGATATAACATATGTCCAGTCTTGGTCCATGTAAGAAGTGAGGCAAAGGAACATTATTCTCATGACGTACCTTGGAGGATTAGATACTTGGTGGGCGAATGACCATGTTAGTGGAAGTAACTTGAAGGCTAACGAGGACTACTAGTACGTCCGTCCTGTGTGTCGGGAAGTCCGGAAGCTTGGCTCATGCGAGACCAAGCACGACACCCCAGTTCTTACATACGTCTGGATGATCAGTACAGTATTCGCAAATGTGCCTCGTATCTGGCCCTGGCCACCTGGTGAGAATAGGCCACATCACCATGATGCCTATTGCAGTAATCATTCCAATATTGCTGTGTCAACTCTCCACATATGCGGAACTTGATGGTATCAAATGCCCGCTGTATGACAGGTGCGAAATCACCAATGACTGCATACCACGATGGCTGGCGTCGGCGGTCTGTGATACTGAGTACTAAGTTTCTGAACTACAGCTGTCGGACCTTGGTGGAGTCAAAAGAGGTGCAAGGTGGCATCTTACTGAATTCCTGGATCTTCTGGTGCCCTCCGGGTCACGATGGCTGTAGTTCCGGGCTGCTTCAGAGGTGTCAGGATACGAGCGATCGGATGACCTTGATCTCGAGAGTTGGTCAGACATGAAGCTTTTCAATGCAATCCGATTTTGACTACCAACTCGACTCGGACATGTTAGTTCTTAAATCGTAATCAGCTCACAGTGCGCAAGGGCGGCTAAGATACATACAAATAATCCCCTGGTTCCTGGGTGCACCACGCCGGCAACTTGCTAACAATATTTTATCCAAGCGATGGACGAATTCGAATGGTTGACTACTATTAATACTCAACGCGTGAAGCTGATTGGCTGATTACAGTCTGCAGGGATTAATGTACATACCGTACTTATATAAGCCATTTTCAAATCTTGTAAGTGTCACTGTCTGTTTCTCAGCAACGTCCCAAACTTTCTCCACGATGGATAGCTCGACCTCTGTAGCACTTGAGCCTCTACTATCATTCTTGGCGTTCTCCTTGTCAAAACTAGAGTCTGGCTTCTATAGAATTCCAGGCTCAGCAGTCGTTGCACGATATGTCAAGTCTTCTCATCAGAACGATCCTGGACGAACAATTCTCGAGCTTATTCTCGTTATTTTCGCCATAAGGACCCTACTACAGTCCAGGACACGCACTGATAGGTCAGGTAAACATTTTATCAAGTTTTCTGAAAAGGTTGTTGCGTTTAATGAAACTGCGCTTCTTCCTCTCTAACTGACATCCTTCTAGGAAATAGACGAATTAGTGGATGAATGGGTGCCTGAACCTCTTGTACAACCTCTTAGCGAGTGGGAACAGAAAGATCTCAGCTCAGTCCCCGTCATTGCTGGCCCTAATGGCCCCAAGCCAAAACTCCTCGCAACTGGTAAAATCGTAACCAATCTCGCCAGTTTCAACTTTGCTGGACTAGCGGGCAACGAGAAGGTTAAAGAGCGGGCCCTCGAAACGCTCCAGAAATATGGCCTCGGAAGTTGTGGACCCCCTGGATTTTATGGAACCATTGGTGAATGCAGCTGGTAGCGATGTGTCGTGGGAGGCTGACGTGTAATATGTATTAGATGTTCATCTCGACCTTGAACATGATATCGCCGAGTTCCTGGGCACGGAGGCTTCTATTCTCTACTCCCAAGGTTTTTCAACTATTTCGTCCGTCATTCCTGCCTTTTGCAAGCGTGGGGATATCATCGTCGCCGACCGTTCTGTGAACTTCGCAATCCAAAAAGGCATTCTAATATCCCGTTCAACCGTTCGTTGGTTCGACCATAATGACCTCAAGAGTCTCGAGGACACCCTCATCAGCGTGGAAAAGGAGAGGAAGAAACGCAAAGGTCCTCTCACGCGTAGATTCATCATTACCGAAGGTATCTTTGAGCGCGACGGAGAAATGGTGGATCTTCCTAAACTGGTTGGTGCCTTCATTATAATCTGTTTAGTGTCATGTTCACTCAATTTTGGTTTGCAGGTTGAACTTAAGCTGAAGTACAAGTACCGCCTCATCTTGGATGAAAGCATCTCTTTCGGAACCATGGGCCGAACCGGGCGTGGTCTGACAGAACTGTACAACGTTCCGGTGAGTTAGCTCCTCCTTCCAGTGAGGATATAGCTAATACGAACATTCGCAGGCGTCGCAGATTGACATGCTCGTAGGCTCTGTTGCTAACGGTCTTTGTTCTGCAGGTGGCTTCTGTGCTGGTTCTAGTATCGTAGTGGATCACCAAGTGAGTACAAATCGCTCGTATTCATGATCCTGTACTCATGCATCAAGCAGCGGATCAACGGCACATCCTTTGTGTTCTCGGCTTCCATGCCTGCTCTCCTGGCAACCTCTGGGTCGGAGGCAATAACCATCCTTCGGAACAACCCTTCAGTACTTCTCAATCTGCAAGATAATATCCGCGCCATCCGTGCAGTATTAGAGAAAACCGAAGGCATTACACTACTCGGTCATCGTGCCAGCCCTATCATACATTTCGGCTTGCGAACCCAACAACAATCGCTTTCTGTCAGCCAGCCCACCTATGACTACGAGGCTGAAGAGCGCATCTTGCAGGACATTGTCGATGATTCGATAGCAAACGGCGTGCTGCTAACGCGAGCGAAGCATTTACGTGGACAAGAGATGGTCGAGTCCAGGCCCACTATACGTATCGCTGCCACTGCGGCGCTGACGAGGAAAGAGGTGGAGAAGGCAGCGGGCATCGTCAAAGCGAGTGTCACTCGCATTTTGAGCAAGAGGAGATAAATTAGTCTGGGTCGATGGTCCTCCATGGATATGTGCCAATCTACGGATTTTATTCTGTTATTATCATCGATCCGTACTATACACATTGCAGATGCATATTATTATCCGACAACGCTATATAAAGTATATAGAACTACACTGGTACGACTTGAGATGATGACATAGATAATGCGGATATGTATAGCTTCGCTATCAGTTGATATTGATTGAACTGTTCTCCACAAGCTTGATAGCTTCCTTCAAAGCATCATCTAGCTCCGTCAGCCATGCCCACTCCCAATTCTTGGTGATCGTCTTGCCGAGCTCGTGCAGAGGGACGTTCGTTTGAAACGCGCATAGTTGGCCATTAAACCTTGAGCGTAGAGCCACATCCG